>JBAJHX010000002.1:4029520-4084626 GCA_037176925.1 Amniataba percoides | reverse complement strand
AGATAGATAGATAGATAGATAGATAGATAGATAGATAGATAGATAGATAGATAGATAGATAGATAGATAGATAGATC
The DNA here is from genome assembly GCA_037176925.1 of Amniataba percoides. Lineage (NCBI taxonomy): Eukaryota > Metazoa > Chordata > Actinopteri > Centrarchiformes > Terapontidae > Amniataba > Amniataba percoides. The sequence goes on along the minus strand of JBAJHX010000002.1, from coordinate 4,084,549 downwards.
CTTTTATCATGAACTCTCTGTAATCTTAATTGCCTTACTTCAGTGGTAATAAAAAAAACGTATTTTGTAAGCGTCACAAGTCGTTTCGGACTATTTTGGAGCGGTGCATCAACATTCAGAGCGCCTCACAGCCTTTTCAGAGCAGAATCTGGCAACTTGGGCCGGTTTCTCCTGAGTGGGCACTACAGTGTGAAAGAGGGTGACAGTATTTGGCAGCATTTTTCTGCAGGCGCTGTTGTTGCTCCATGAAGAGACGACTCCTCCTCCTCCTCCTCCCTCACTTTCTCCAAAAAAGACTGAGGAGTGTGTGTTTGTGTTTTTGTGTGTGTGTGTGTGTGTGTGTGTGTCGAGGGGGGTTAAAGCTCTGGCTGGAAAACAAACAAAGACACACGTAGCGGCCACACTCCTGTCTCTGGCTGCACGCCATCGGCCTCACCACAAACCACAACTTACGCTTTCTGCACACACAAACACACACGCTCACGCCTACGTCCAATCAGCTCCTGCCGCAGATCCGCACCGATATGCCCCCAGAGTCCAAATCATCTGCTGTATTGCAATAGCAGATCTCTAGAGATAACCTCACAAAGCAAAATCATCTGCTATTATTGCCCCGCCGCTCCTTGACATTGTGCCATTAATAAGGCCATTGTGGAGAGCGCTCTCTGTTTGGACACCGTATAATAGACTCTTTGAAAGATTTACTTTGCTCTCTCTCCTGTCCTTTTTCTCCCTCTCTCATGAATGCAGCGGGCATATTCCACGCTGCTGCTCATCAATGGGCGTGCTGTTTGTTTGCCCAGTCATTCTGGACGGATGGTAAATACATAGAGGTATTCCAGAGCAAAGGCTGAGCAAACAGGGGTTACATAAAGGCACTGTACCCAAACACACACCGAGGATGTACCTCCTGCACACACACACGCATTCACACACACCCAACGCTATTGCGGTAACCTCCCTTCATCTCTCTTTTAAGTGACTGGTCTTTCTTGTTCACTCAGTCGGCTGTATTTTTTTCTTTTTCTGCTCATTCACTGTTTGAAAACAACAATTAGGCCCGATCTCCGCCCACAGGTTGACAACAGCGATACGGGCAAGCGGTGGCGATGGGTGGGTGGGGTCAAAGCGAGGCTGGGTTCAGGCCCGCCAGGTGTTTCGCATCAACGCTGGCATTCAACGGAGACCCACAGAGTCCCTCACACTGCACTCAACGGCTGGTTAACGCCGCCAACACAAAGGAGACCACAGCTACTTGACATCAGTGTCACCCTGTTCTCCATTTACACATACAGTCTGTTCACCAGCACTGTCACAAATTATGGCTCCTTCAGGCAAAACTGGCCTTTCCAGGTCCAGGTAAAGCTAATTTCAGTACCTAATGTACATAATGGTTTCTTTAATGGAGATCTTATGCATCACCACTATACATTAATGAAATCAATATTAAAACAGTTATGACAGAATTGCATGTGTGACTTTTTTTTTTAATGTTTAGTCTGTAATAACATTTTTTTTTTGCCTCTTGGGGGCAGCAGAAACAATCTGTGAACAAAACACCTATGACCAGTTTTATCACCTTTTCAGTTCATTTGGAGAATTTGTTAGCAAATAGTCCTGTTATTTACAAGTCCAGAGCGCAAAGAGCAAAATTATCAATCATTTCATGCATGTTTCCTGCCATTTGATGAATCTAATAAGGCCAATATTCACTCTCTTTAAGCTCTGTTTTTGGTCTCCACCACCTCCTAGAGGAAATATCTGGATTTGAATTATTATCTGAATGCTCCCCTATGTTCACTATTTAGCCTGTATCTGTTGTTTGTTGTACAACAGGTTGTGTGCTTTTTTTTTTTTAAAGAATGAGTTCAAAGACTCAAAAAAGTTCAGTAAAGCTGAGGCTGTTTTATTTTTGCAGAAAAGATTAAAAAGACGCAGCACTCTGTGTTGTTCATCTTTGAGGGAGCAGGTTTGGCTCATCTCGTACTGAGAGCATGATTAAATCTGCTCTTTGTTCTTATGTATATACTCTCTGTGACAACCTGGAGGGTCACAGAGTTGAAAGGATGGATGGTGGCAGGGTACAGGAAGTTATAGGTGTGTAAGTGTGTGTGTGTGTGTGTGTGTGTGTGTGTGTGTGTGTGTGTGTGTGTGTGTGTGTGTTGTGGGGGGTCCCTCTATTTTGGGAATCCTTTGGCAAGTGGTCAGCGTTGGACCGAAAAGAGACAATTATGACCAGTTAGGCCCTTTCAGAGCCTAATGAGGAGCCGCAGTTATAAGTGTCTGGACAAGAGCTGGTGCACACTCACACACTCTCATACACACTCACACAGACCCAAACTGTGTGTGTGTGTGTGTGCAAGGACACACACGCGACAAAACAAAAGGACCCTGGCAAATATTCAGCCATGAAAAATGACAGATTGTACCGGGACACACTTTGCAAACACACCACGCCCATGAACATGAGCACAACGAGCGCAATCAGCGAGCGTCTTTCTCTACAGACACACACTGACATGCTATTGTACTTCCAACGTTATGAGGAACTTCATCACATCTGTTAAACCTTACTTTAACATGAAGCTCATAAATCATTAACCTGTGTGAAGGGTGCGTGATAAACATACCTTCAAAGGAAATTTAAGTTGATGATATAAAACTGAAGCTGTTACTTTCAGCCAGTAATTCCAAGTATTTCAGCCACTGTTCTTGTTGCAGTTCTAATGAATCAGATTTAAATGTACCCCAGAGGGATTCAGAGCTTGTTTAATGTAAACTTAGCTTGTTTTCTTGCAGCAGAAAACCTTTTAAGAAGTGTTGCTACATTAATTCAGTTTAATTAAAGTGTGTTGGGGTAAAATTAGTTTAAATTGATTTTTTTTCCCGTAAAAATTGGCCTCTAACTCTTAAGCAAATCTTTAGCCTAACAAACATTCATTAAGAAAGCAAAGATTGCCAAGCAATCGAATGCCAGAGACATAAAACCCAACTTGGTTTTTACATAAATAAAAACACAGTGACACGCACACACTCTCCTGTAACACAACAAAAGCTTTCCATCAGTAATAACCTTGCAGCAGAATAGTGAGGCCAGCTGCAGGGTTCTTCATCCTGCTTGATTACCGTCTGAACAAACCTGTCCAATCAGCCCCATTCACGGGTGCCGGCACTCACGGGAGAACTCTGACCTGCCTGACCTCTGCACAGGGCCGGCCCCTCAGCCTTGACCTTAGGTGTGGACGCTTATTGTTGGACCTGCCAGCCCGAACGCTCTCACAAAGGCTTGGATGCCAGAAATTAGGCACTTGAGGGAAACTGGAGAACTCCCAACTAAACTCCTGTTTGCAAAAAAAGGGCAATTCTAAAAATCAAGTGCTGTAATTGAGGGGAAATTTTTAGAGTTGAGAGGAGTGTTGGTAAACGCGTTGGCTGTTTGTGTTTTTCCAGGACACGAGGCACAGAAGAGTGTTGGCAGGAGGAGACTGAGTTAGGCTTCAAACATTGATTTTAAACAGTCAGGTGCAGCACTTTTCAACCTGGAGCCTGTTTTCTTACATCTATATATGATTGAGAAGAAAATCTGTTTCACTGCTGAGAATAAATAGTAATCAGTATGTTTATTTTCCAACAAATTAATTTCTCCCTCTGACATGAGGAAGAAAATACTGTGGTCTTAGACTTTGGGATGACTTACTGACCTTGCATGTTCATTAAATGAACAGCAAATATATAACTTTAGTCTGTGTGTGATTATGTCTTGTTTGCTGCATGAATGAGATCAGAGGTGTTGCAAAAGTATGATAAAAGAATCCCAAATGCAGATAAACTGTTAATGGACATTAAATGTGATTTTTAGGTTAGGAGACTCAAATACAGTTCATTCGATGTCAAACTTTTTATAATGATAATAATAAGCCTGGTGAATTTCACTGAATTGTAATATTCTGTCCTTGACATGATCTGACTTTGGGTAGTTTTATGTTTTCTGTCGTATGTTGGTTCCTTCACCACCTGTTCCATAAATTTTCATATGTCAATCTGCCCGGTTATTCTTTGAGTTGTCCATATTGAAAACGTACCTTTCTGTTAAGGTATAACCAATTTCCTTCCTAGTTTATGATTTGTTCTGCCTGAAACCTCCATAGACAATATATGAAAAAATGTATGTAAATGAATATTGTACATATCTTTTTCTTACGGCGGCACAGTGGTGCAGTAGTTAGCACTGTCACCTCACAGCAAGAGGGTTCTGGGGTTCGACTCCCGGTTGAGGCAGGCCCTTCTGTGTGGAGTTTGCATGTTCTCCCTGTGTCTGCATGGGTTCTCTCTGGGTACTCCGGCTTCCTCCCACCATCCAAAGACATGCATAAGGTGAATTGGCAACTCTAAATTGGCCTTAGGTGTGAATGTTGAGTGAATGGTTGTTTGTCTTGTATGTGGCCCTGCGACTGACTGGCGACCAGTCCAGGGTGTAACCCTGCCTTCACCCTAAGACAGCTGGGATAGGCTCCAGCACCCCGTGACCCTGAGTGCAGGATGAAGCGGGTTAGAAAATGGATGGATGGATGGATGGATCTTTTTCTTACACTTTTTACACCATTTTTGGTGCCTCAGCTGCACTGTACACGTTTCTGTACATGCTTGAATATTTACTTTGGTTGTGTTTTCTATGTAGAGTACTAAAAGTAATAGATCTACTAAATCTACTTTTCTGCGACGAAATATCAAAGAATATAAAGAATGAAATCATGGAAAATAACAGCAGAATAGGAGGTGGCCTGAAAATGGCAGAGGTTTTATAATGTTCATTAGATAATAAACTCACAGTCCTCAAAGTTGGAGCGACCTTTGTTGCTATTTGACTGTCGAGGTGCGTCGTCCTGCAGTTTGGAAAGCATGTTCAGCGCCTTTGTTTTCCTCCCCTCCATCCATCCGTCCTTCTCCTCTGCTCTGTGGTCAAGACTTCCTGTTGAGGACTCGACTCGGTCCCCCCACCCTGGACAATTAGCCTCCTCTTCAGTGGGGCCCTCTTCATCTGTGCAGAGAGATAAAATGATTAAAAATCTTGCATCTTGTAGTTTTTTAATCTGTCTAAAAATGTATTTGGAAGTAGCCACTTAGTAAAAAGTACTAAAGCCTGATTCTGCTCCTTTAATAAAACACAAACTCTCATCACATTGTTCTCCTAAATGCCACAGTCACATCTTCCTTCAGGCCTTTCAGAGACTCACTAAGGAGCGGACGCTCTTCCTCAAACTTAAACAGCCGTCCATTTTGTCACTGACCAGCCAATTAAGCGTCCCATTATCTCTGAATATAAAGTCCATAGAATACACTTCTTGGTGTGGCGGTGCAGAGACAAAGAGAGCCGTCAATGCAGTCTTGAGCTTAAGGAGGGCTCCGATTGTCTTTTACAACTATTTCTCTTTCTATTCGAGTTTTGGACTCTTTTCTTCATGCTACTTTTGCAAACCAGAGTGTTACTTGTGTTAGTGCATGAGCGATAATTTAAATGTGATACATTTGGAGATGTTTCTATTCATTAGGAGGAGAAAGCTTGACCAGTCGGGGAGCTGACGTGGCAGCAGATTCATCAAGCTTTCCCAAAGTGCTGCTGCTGGATCCATTTATCCCGTCGCTGAGCGCGCAGAGGTCAGCGGCCCAGATTGATGGAGCCACGTCTCATTTGATGGGCCGTCTTCCACCACGCTGCACACAATCACACGCTGCCATCAGCCGCCGTGTCCTGCTCAAGTCTCAATGTCACCAAAACGGACGACCGGATGAGAAAATTATTCATCTTTAGAGCACAAAATTCATCATTTCTTGTGCTATTTCATATGCAACACAAACCAAATGTCTGGAATATCTACACTGACCCCATGATGAATGTGACAATAACACTTTTCAAAAATGTAAACATTTTCTTTAAATGTCTCTAAACGATACAATAAACTAATTCTGGATTTATTATCACATTATTTTGACCTGCTTATAAGAATATAATACAAAATAATGTCCCCAACATGTGCAGCATTTAGACAAAAATGCAAAAAAAAATTACAGAAACACACAAAGTTGACTGCAGTAATTTATGTTGGGGAATTAGTTTTAACAAGCTGATTTCACTTGTTGGGTTGTTGTTGGATTGAGCTCTCGGGGGCCAATGTACCGAGGTGTACTTTTTGTTCTGCCTGATTAAAAATGAAAGACGCTCATTTTGCAGTAACGTAAAACCAAAGAAACGCTCACATTTCAGAGGCAGGGAGCATCAAATGTTTGGCACTTATTACTGCTAAATGACCATACTGATGATCAACTAATTGATTAATGGACTAATTATTTCAGCCGTGTTTAAAATCTGGAAATCCAGACAGTTTCTGTAATGTACAATCTTTGAAGCTGGTTGAAACCGCAGCTAAAATTATTCAGGATTTGGTTTCCTCCTTTTGAAACCCTCCTATCCTAACCTCCAACACGGCCTAATCTGTGAATGCACAGCAGTGATTACTGGTCAGTTCAAACTGGAAACAAGAGCCCATCTAAAACACACAGAGCAGGTTACCATACCAACCGCAGCATCTGAACGCAGCAGATAGCTGGATTTGGCTGCGAGCGGCCGAGTCAAATCCCCTCGCTGATTTCGAGAAAGGCCGCTGAAGACAATAAACACACAAATGCGCACGCCCACCCTTGTGTCCGACTCCCTCCAACGCACACACTGCCTGCCCTTTACCATCCAGCGCACCAGGCAGAGGCAAGAAGGTTGGACTTGTATCTCTTTCTTTCGCGTGTTTGAGAAAGGGATGAGCATCGGCGAGACAATCAGCGTGCAGAAGCTATTCACTGATGCCACCCAGAGCCTTCAACTCCTCTATCTCCTTGAAAGAACGGCCGAATGGGAGCTGGGTGGAGTAAAAAGGAAAATCCTCGCCAATTTATTATTCATGGGGAAGGGATTTTCCTTTCAGGGCCCCTTTATCGAAGCCTTTCCCAACACGTCACCCTCTCTATCAGCCCTGACAAGTGCCAATCAAAGGGCTTGAGTCCAGATTTTTTTTTGGGGGGAAACGCTGGAGGATTTCAGAGACAATAGCCAATAAGTCCACAGTGGCGGCGGCTTAGAGACAATGGTGACATGGCTACACTGTCAGTGTGTGGTCCTCTGGGGGGGAAACGATCCTTGCTTAGTACACGACTAATCTCTGCTTGCTCCATCTCTGTCTCTCTGGAAGCCTAATCTGTCCCGTAGCTTCCTCAGCTTTCTCGGGGAACAATCCACCAGGGTCAGTTCAGATTAGTGCTCTTTGTGGCCCCGCACATCGCTACATTCATTTGGACGCTAACATCTTTAGTAGCAGCTGAATGCTAAACTCCGGAGTAAACGCAGAGTGACCGGGGCAAGCGGGGAAACAGTCATGAAACCATTATGAGGGGAGGGATTATTCCACCTATGAATCCCTGATGAGCAGAAATGGACAAAGGTCTTATCATGAGCCTCACTGGGGAGCAGCAGCATCTTATCGCTGACGATTTCTGGCTTCAGTTTAATCTCAGAATTGCTCGATCATTGTCAATTGATCCAGAGGCAGGTGGACAATTCATTGATATGGAGCAGCAGCAGAAAAAACTGCTTATCATTGAATTTTGGGTTTATCAATTAATGGACTACTCCACTGATTTTACACATGAAGTTGTAAAATGCTGTTAGTCTTTCATCTTTCCATTTTAACAATTATGTCTCTTGTGAGTTCCCCAACTGTGTGGCTGTACCATAATAAATCACAGAAGTACCCTTTTAATGACTTATTCAACATTATTTTGGATAAACACTATAAAGCTTAATCCATTACCACTTACAGTCAAGGTCCGAAACAAACTTTCTGCTTGATCACTCTGACCATTTATCTTTTCGCTGATTTCTGCTTGTCCATTAAGTCTAACATTGTAAATTTAGCTTTTTAATAGCCACTTGGCTCCTAAAAAGATGATAAAATATTGGTGACAACTCCTGCAGGAAATATCTATTCTCCAGTACCTCATCGCTAAATTTGTCCACTTGTGCCTACATGTAGCATTAAGAGTGAACCAAAGCAGTGAAGTTACGGTCCAGAAAACTAAAACAATGTGCTGAAAGATGCTAAAAAACTCTTTGAAGCTATGAAGAAATGTAAAGTTGTAGGTTTGTCACAACCTCTTTTACATCATATATATATTAATTTATTCCATTGTTGACAAAAACAATCTTAAGTAAGAGCATCTTTGAATTATGTAATGCATATAAAAGCAAATGATTCTTACACACCACATGTAATATATATTCAACCTTTCTTAAATTTAAGTGTAAGTCAGTGGTTGGTCATGTGAACTGATCGACTACTCTTCATGCAAATTGCGTCACAAGCTCATTTTCTTAACTGTCTCGCAGACATTGAGATGTAATGGGGTCATTCCCTTCATTACTTTCAAGGCCTTTTCAAAAGCTGAACTGCTCGCACCTCCAGGGTAACCAAATCTCACCTATCCACACAAAGACATGCCACACACTGGGCATCTTTTACAGACTGTGTGACCTCAGGCGTGACCTCTCCACGCCCTGCTGATGACCCCCCCTCCTCCTTCCCCAGAGTGTGACCATGCCATTGGCCTCTAAAAGGTCAAAGCACACAAGACATCACCGGGATCCCTCTGGGTGACATCTTTTTTCTTTTTCCTAAGTCGAGTTGGCTTGATTCTTATATGGTAGTTAAACAGTTAAAAACCTTGTTTTAAAATGTGTAAAAAAGCTGAGGGGAATTTCAGTCATTGTGTGTGATTACAATGGATGTACACTGTAGAGATTTAACAAGCTAATAAATCAATCATTGTTTATAAAGGCTCTTAAATCCCATAAAAGTTAAACCGCAAATAAATTAACATGTTGCATCAGTAGATTTCTGGATGCCCTGACATCATCTGGCTTAAGGTCCTGAAATAGTGAATATTTCCATACATTTGTGTCTGTATAAATGTCTAAATGTTTCAGGGCCTAATTCCTGCTCCCTGAATAAATTATCTAGTTTTTGCTTGCCATTAATAGCGGTGTCAAGTTGGGGCAGAGATATTTGTACTCTTGGTATTGGTATTTTTACTTGTCTTATGAGGTGTTTTTCAAACAGGTAAAAGTGTTTACAGCTGTTCTGAAACTCAAAAGTTATGGAAAAAGACCTGCTGTCACAGAGAGAGGGGACACAAGATGAACCGCACAAATGGAGATAAGTGATATTCAAATATTTCAAGGACAAATAGTCCGTCAAAAACAGCCTTGGCACATCGGCCATGTTGGATTATAAAGACGCATCACTGTGCCTTTGGTCTAAATGCTTAGCTGCAGCTCGGCCCTCAGACATAAATCTGTGATATGATGGATGCGTTTGTAACATCCTGTGGGAATACAGCACACCATGGACCATTAGCGTCATATAACAATGACTGATATTGGACAAGTGAGTCACCAAAGAGAGAAAAAAACAAAAAACAGAGCTGCTTAAATCAAGATTGGAGGAAAAAGAGCCAGCTATTAGCTCAAGGGTGGCTCTCCATTTCCATGTGGTGACAGGCCTCCTGACCTTTTTCCTGCCTCCCGCTGCCAGCTTTCCAGTGTTTGTGCGTCCGTACAGTGAGCACTGCCTCTGAACATCGCTCATGAATGTACACAAGCCGGCCACACAGGTGAAGGTGATACTTCGAGCCAGCTGGCCCTCGCGAGGATTAGCGAGCTTAAGTGTACCGGAGGCAAGGGAACGCTAAACACAGCGCTGACAGTGAGGAGACAATGGCTCCTAATAAAGCAGAGCTGACAGGGACTGAGTGGGCTTTTACGGGATCAGACGCTAATGGTGAAGACGGGCTCTTGTATTGATTAAGTATTGTTGTTATAGGCTCTTAAGAGAGAGTGCCAGTTTTAAAAGAGAGGTGATATGTCCTACATGTTATTATTTTCTGGGCAGATTTAAAGGATACAGTACCGTGACCAGACTTGCAGGCAGATCTGAACATGTCGTATGATGGACTCGGGTCTATGATCCATGAAGACGGTGACCCAGAACCTCCTTCAGACTGATCCTGAGAGGAAACAGAGGACGTTATAGACCTTTAGAAATGATTATTTTTACATTTATTTTTGCCGATTCTTGTGAAAAATTGGAGCATTTCAAAGGTTTAAAGTTGCGCTAGTTTAATCACAAGTGAGTTAGAGAAGATCTGCTCTGAGATGAAACTATTGTATGAATTGTTTTCAATATAAAAGGAACTTACTTTTTTAAAAGGTGTTGCTGTTTTCAGTCATCAAAAAGCATAAAAACATTTTGAAAAATACCCAAATCAAGAGAGGAAGCAGATTTTTTAAACTTAGATTTAGCAGATGGTCACTAAAATCAGTGAGCACTTCCTGTAATTTCACAACAAAAGCTTTTCAGAGGTTTTCTGGTGGAAGGCTTTTATTATGAAGCAGAGAAGTTTACCGATATTACATAACAGTGAAGCTTTGTTGGTGGATGAAAATAACAGAATTAGCAGTGAAGCTAAAGACCTTTTTTTCATTAATACAATCCAGGTTTGTTTAATCCGATAAAAAACGAACTATCAAAACAAGTTAATGGGGTGTAACATGTCGCACTATGTCTTGGTTGGGATCTGCAGATTCCTTGAGGCTTCGCTGGTTGCCGGGCAACCTTATGGATGTTGACAACACTGCTGATCTAGTATGAATCCCCTCATCTGACTCTTTACAAGACAGTGACAAAACACATTTGGCAAAATGTCGAAAACACTGAAAACTTTGTTGAAGTTGTGAGTTTCTGTGTTGCAGGACTTTTGGGGAAATCACCTAAAGATATAATTCAAATGGGACTTTACAGTGAGTAAAAACATTCCTAACTCAGAACCAGCGACTCCGCCCGCTTCCCAACACAAAAAACATACCACTGGTTTGTCATTTTCTCGTCTTTATAAATAATCCAGTGTGTGGATACTTGTGTCAGTGAGGTGCATTATGCAAATGGTCGTATGAATCCTGCCTTGAGCACTTCAGCCCCTCATTGTGGTTAGGCATAATTGCAGGGGGCTTATGAGTCTCATTCATGCTTTTCAGGGGCTCTCTCTCATCCGTCATAAAGGGGAGATTAATCGTAGATCACGTGGAGCACCTGCGTCCATTCCACTGCAGCGCAGCATGCACAAGCCCTGTTTACCCCCCTGACCCCTCACCCCCTGCCTGATCCTAGCGGTGGCGCATCCTCTAAAAGAATCCCACCGTGTCGGGCGTTTAGCCGAGCGTACCCCCCTGCGACAGAGCAATGAGCTGGTGTAAAAGGCTGCCTGCTCCCGTACAGTCAGGCCTCCAACCCCCTCCCCTTCCTGCAGCCCATGACTGATTAACCACACACCTGCTGCACGCCGCGTGTCCTCTGTTATATTGTGTCTCAATTATCAACAACAATTTGGCTCGTCTTACTGCAATGACAGTTATAAATGCATGCCAGTTTAAGTTTATAAAAGGGGGTCTTTGTGTGCGAGGGGGAATATGTGTGCCAGGTTTGGGGGTCATTGTCTGATAGGAGTTGATTCTTGAAGGTCTAGTGTTTGCTCACGACAAGGCGCAGCCCTGCTTTTTGGAGAAAAGCTGATAGATGAACGGAGGAGGAGGAGAGGGGAGGGTTGAGAGTGGAAAGCATTTTTTCGTGAGGGGCGGCGGCACTCACCGATTTGTTTTCCTGGACTTTCCCTGTGGAGTTGCACCTCTGAGCGACACTGCCAGCTGTGAGGGGCCTCAAAACACCTGACAAAAACCACACAGGACACAGCGTCAAGCGAAAGGGAGAGGAAGCGATTGTGTGTTTGCAGTTGTGGTGAAGGCAGGCAGGCAGACGTGTGTGCCCGTGCATGTGTGTACATAAGTGTTAGCCTCCGGGCGCACACTTACATGCACTTGTCTTTTGTAGTTGAGAGTGTGCGCACTGATATGAGTAATGCAGTGTATTAGTTCCAATTATGACTCTTAATCTCTGAGCAAATAATGGGAAAAAAAAGTGGAGTAACAAAACCCTGGAGGAGCACCTGTCTACAGGAGCGTGCCAGGTGCAAACATTGTTCTGGAGACACAGCGAGAGGAAAGACAAGCTTCCAGCAAACTCAGACAGATTTTTTTCTTGTTGTCAACATTGGTGCCATACATGTATGAATACCAAAAAAAGCCCCACCTTGTTTGTCACATTTCTCTTTTGTTGTGAAGGAGACAGTTCTTCCAAACTATAAAAGAACATATTTTCTCGCTTAGCTCTGGCGATACCTAGTTGTACAGATAGATGTGGTTTCATTTGACCAGGTTTTTTGAGCCTTCTGCAGCCATTCTGATACAGCGGAGGTCAAAGGAATTTCATTCATTTTGTCGAAAAGTCACGTTTTTAAAAATGAAACAATGAGATATTTCAGTTTGGATCAAAGATGTTGGCCAATGATCGACAAACACATATTGCCATATCAAAAGCTAATATTGTTAAGAGGATGAATGTAAAATGTGTACAATTTAATTATGTACGCATATCAAAATCAAAATCACATATCTAGAAATGTAGAATTAAGTTAAAAGCGTTGACCTTTCAAAATAATAACTCAAAATGCTTTGAATGACTTCTTGAACTGAATTATGAAATTACAGTAAATTGCCCTGCCTTCTGTCAACACAGCCCTCCAACCCCCACACGCAGTACAAAGTGGTTCCAGTGAAAACTGTCAAGTCACAGCGAGGATTATCCAAATTGAGGGTCGGGTCACGCAAAGGCTGGGCTGCTTTTTTCAACTATTTCAGGTGTTGTGTGTCACCAAAGTAAAAAGGTATATCTGCTTTGAATGACCAAAAACTGTTGTCAAAGAGACATGAAATGAATTACACAAAAGGGCACATTTATTCAGACAGTTGGTGGTGTTGCACATGTTTAAATATGCACAAGTTCACAGAACGCTGCAGATAAAGGTTCAAATCCTGCTTTGTCTGAAGCTGTTCAGTCATTTTACAGGGGTGAAGTATATTAATGGCCTTGGTTTGCACAGACCACCATCACCACAATGAGCATTCCTCCATTTCTGGTTCTAAGAAAGTGCATCCCTGTTTCTGTTGGCCAACCATAAAAATTTGCAGGTCAAAGTTGACGACGAGGTGAACTCTGAGCTGTGAGATTGCACCAAAACAGAAAATCTACTCCTGAATTGGTGCGTAAAAGTTTCAGCATGCCTCAACTCGTCAGATGGTTGGACAGCATCTGAAACAACGTCCCCACCACACATTTCTGCAGCGATTCAACAATTTCTGTAACTATCTGAAACCTGCCAGCAGGACTTGAACTTCCTCTCAGACTCTCTTATTCAATTCTTTACATGTACACATCAAATGAATTAAGCAATTATTGCGCTGCTCTTACATCTCTATGTTGGCTTTTCACTCAGCTTGGTCAGCTTGGAAAAAGCTATATAAACACTCGTCTTTGGACATAATTGGACGACATTTCGTACAAACGATTTAATTATAATCCTTAACCAGTATACTGGAAAGATGTGTTGCATTTTACATTTCATGCAGACACACTTCTCAAAACTTTCTGACATAAACTGGAGATAAGTGAGGGATATTCATTTGCAATTAGGCTGAACTGAACCATCAGACATTTATAGTGTTTATCTCTTTCTGTGTTATCAGACTTTAAATAACAGGCGCTAGACTAAATTACTTTCCTGCACACACTCTTGTCAGTTTCTTATCCATTGTTATGCATGCAGTGCTGGGTTCTGAGCGTGTCCTGCTATCTTGGTCGGACTTTCCCAGTTAATGATCCACCTTAGCGGTTTGATCTTTATTAATATGGCACATCCTGATATCCCTATAAACCTCCCCCCTGAGCTGTCACACCTTCGGGGAAAAGCAGTTACGAGCTCGCAGCGGCATGCCTGGGAGCAGATGAGAGGCGGTATCACAGCTCGTTAAAAGACAAGCCGCTTGACGCCATAAAGGCATTGCTTACTATCAAGGCCGGCCGTGGACCGAAGAAACACACCTACAGTGTCATGTTTTTCCCCCGTCTGGTCATGTGTGTTTTCTTCTCACTCACACACAGACACACCTGTCTGACTGCTCCCTGTTATTAAGGCGACGGTTTTTGCTTATCAAACGATCTCGTTCAAACTGTCAGAAAGATTTGTCACAACAGGGGGGTTTACACTCAGTAAACTGAGATTGCTTGTCTGTCAAGACGGACTTAGAAAATATACTTACAGACAATCTCATGTAATGGAGATTTCACATGAGCACAAATAAATCACACACAGTTCTGGAGACAAGTTAGAAAAGGACACTGGATGCTGACACAAAATTTGTCTTTTGAGGGCGAACTTCTTCCTTTTTTGTTTCCACCTGCCATAAAAAGTCACTTATATCAAGTGGCATTAAACTCTGAGTATGTTACTTTCTCTTAAATTCCCAAGAATTTCACCTCCTCCTATGATATTATATGCCTTTAAATGTGTCCTTTAAATGTGTCTTCCCGAGAAATGAAGTAAAGCGAGGTTTTATAAGTATGTTTTTTGTACGGGAGCTTTGCTGATGCTGTGGTGAAATCTTGTAGATTTTAGTTTGGAAAACTAATATCTTCAGTTTTCCAGAGCTGCTATCTTTCAGGTTTCAGATGGGCATCAAGTTTTTTTGGTCAAACAGCTGTTTTCAATTAATTATAGTATTTAATAGTGCAGCCTTTTTGGTGTGTTTAATGCTTGATTTGATCCTTTATTGTGAAATGGATTCCTTTTAATCTGTGTGTGCATCTTTCTCATGAAGAACTCTACCTGCTGAATCCAGTCTTGGATGATGATGCTTCTTCTGATCAAACCAGTCCTGCACTGGAGAAAGTTCATCATCCTGACAGAAAGGACTCGGCAGGGTCTCGGGCTCCAGACGGTCGAGGAGGAGTAGCTGGACTCGGGACAGGGAGCCCAGATTTCCTGAGTCGCACCCCACCGTCAGCGCTGCCAGGCCAGGAGACAGCTCTGCAGGAGGAGACAACAAAGTCTGAAATCCTAAAAAAATATGGGCCGCTCCAGGACATAACCATGTACCTTCAGTAAAATAGGTTTTCTTTTGAGCACATGAATCATTTGGATAATTAAACAGACCACTGATGTGTCTGTAAGGCAGATGCTGACAAAAAGCAGACAAACAAGTTATTTCATCTAATATAATTGTTTTCTGCTGCTCATCCAGATCCAGGTCCCAGCAGCTGTAGAAAACCAAGGTTGTCCAGATGTCCCGCTCCACAGCAACATTTTCCAGCTCCTTCTGGGGGATCCAGAGGCATTCCCAAACCAGAGAATCTCTCAATAATCTCTCCAGGGTGCTCTGGGATCTCTTACCAGCCTTGAAAACCTCTAAAGTAAGGCACCCAGGAGGACCCCGATCAGGCGACCAAACCACCTCAGCTGGCTCTGGATGTCTGAGCTTCTTCTCTCTAAAAGGCTGAAATTAACTTGAATCATTTGTCTCATACTTTCAATCTCTATCTGAAGCTGCTGACCACAGGTGGAGGGTTTAGAGATCACCAGCATTACTGCAGTTCATCCAGATGGGAGCATGAACTTGCGCACCAAACATCATGACAATCCATTCAATGGCTGTTTTTTTTTCCCTTCAAACTCCAAATGTCAGCTTCATAGTGGAGCTTAGAGGAAGAGTCAAGGCATCACCAAAGTCAGTAGGATTCATCTTATGGGCATATCAAATGTCAAAATGTCGAAAATCCTAAATTCGAGATATTTCAGTTTGAATAAAAGATGTGGAGCTAATGAGCAGACACTGGCAGCCCTTGAGACGTCACGCTAACATGAATAAAGAGATGACTGGAAAATATACATAATTTAGATACGAAAAGAAAACAAAAGTCCTGGGAGATCAGATAAAAAAAACCTTCATATAATCCCAGAATCAGGAGCCCAAACACAAAAACGTGTCACTGAATTCATTTACAGCCGTTGACCTTTAAAAATAATTCCACTGAATGACTTGTTGAACTGGATTATGAAATTACTGTAAATTACACTTCTCCCAGCAAAACCCAAACCCCCACCCCACCCCAGAGCAACACCCCCCCCTCCACTCCTTCACCTCCCTCCTCAGGCTCCAAAGTTCTCATCGTCACACCCAATTAAAAGCGGATCAGTGACAGTGTGGCTCGGAGCCCATGCAAATCCCCAGCCCACGCTGGCTGGGTGTGGAGCAGCCATTTCTCTCTGAGGGGATTTCACACAACACGCTCTGCTGCAGGTACCCCCCTGCACACACACACACACACACACACACACACACTCACACACTCACACACTCACACACACACATACACTTTCCCAGCAAAAAAAAAAATCCTAAAAAGCAGCAGAAAAGCTTCCACATCCCATTTTATGAGACAGAAAGTTTTCAGTTTGTTACGCAACGACTCTGTCTGACATCACCACGCGCACACACACATACACACACACACACATCTCCTGTAAAGTGTTTTCAGTTGGGAAGTCGCACATGTGTGGGTGTCTGTAGGTGTGCTGATGTTTGGGAAAGTAATCCCCGAGGTGAGAAAAAGGAACTGTTTCCTTGGCTGATAAATTAAGGAGTCGTTGAGAGGAAATCCCTGGGATAACTGTGGGTGTAACATAATGTGGTGGCACACACTTTCAGTTAGGCCGGGTATTAGTCCACAATTAGCCAAAAGTAGCCACAGGATTCAAAGACACTTAGCAAACAAGGTGGCAGATAACAAATGACTGATCTCGTGATTAAGGTGTTGGACACGCTGGTTACCACCCACTCTGAGTCACAGAGACAGATGAGCACAGACGCACTTTACTTTGTACTACTTTGTAGGTAAAAAAAAAGAGGTAACTGTTTTAAAACGTGCGTGCAGCAGAACTGTTTTTTAGGGACATTCAGGTCTTTTAAAGCAAATGTAAGATGTCATAATCGAATAATCACTTAATTGTACCATTTGTGAGATGAATATAAAACACAAAAAGTCGTATCTAACAAACTTATGTTTGGCATTTTGGCTAGAAAAAAAAGACTATGACTAAAAATTGCTGTGATAAACTGGTTATCAAAAAACAGCAATTTCATTTTCTTTTGACCATCAATCAATTAATCTACAAACTATTTCAGCTATTGTGGTGGAATTTAAGACTAGTTTTACTATTAGCTTCAGTCCTATGATGATATTTTCAATGTTTTCTAGTTGTACATATTTGTGTGTTGCTGCGATTTTTATTTGTTTACAGCTTTATTTCTTATTTTTGGGACATTTTTGTTTCATTGGATATGAGAGATGATAGTAAATGAAAAGAGATAGAGATCAGGAATGACATGTAAATTGGGCCTGTTGTTTAGCATCTATTTTACCCTATTTTGGGATTTTACTCTTTAGGGAGTCGAGTCTAATCATTACCAAACTACGGTGGTTTCATATAAAAAAGAAAAGAGAGTTTTCATCCTGCTGGTGTTGTGGACTAGAGGTCTTTATGGGTGCACCTGGTTCCTTGTTAAAATGAGATAAGTAGTGTCCAAGTTGTTCTGCAGCTGAGTGGACTCTGATCACGTGCTGCTCTTCTCGACCGCTCATCAACTGGTGAAGCATCGAGTTCCTGCCAGTTTTCTGTTTCAGTTTGGGTCTTTTTGGATCTGGTCTACTTTACCCAGGGTCCATTTCAGATTCTTCTTCAGTCCCTTTTAATTCCTGGAGCCTGTTCTTTGGAAAATAAATGTATGTTTGTCATATTTGAGTTGATTTTCCTTAGACCTCATAGTTGAGCATTAAAACAGATTTTCTTTATGTCAGCTAGTTAGGAAGCTTTTAATAATTAAAATATGTGTTATCACTGTCCCTTTATGTTTTAGCCACTTGTCTGTTCATTCATTCATGATGGCTCTGTGAAGCATAAGCAGCTTTAATAAATATTTCCACAAGCGAAAGCAGGTTCTGGGTCCTCACATGTACATGAGGATTAAATATTCTCTGCTGCTTTGTGAGCCTGATAAGCTATCTGTATTTTTCAATAAAAATCCTGCTCAGTGAAGCTTTAAATCAGCCACTTGCTATACAGATGTAAATTGAACTTCTTGTCAAGGTGATAAGAATCAGTCTGGAGCATTAGCTCACATTTGGCATTTGGTTTGAGCCCTGACTTGATTTTATCACGCTGTGGTTGCCACGGCAGCGGCCGGCCTGATCCTTCCACATCCTCGGGGCAAAGGTCGCCGAGGTCAGATCGAGGTTGGGGTCAAGCAAGCAGGTTAAACACCTTGTCAGGGATTAGCAGGCAATGAGGGAGGTGGAGGAAGTCTTCATTGGCAAATGTCTCTCTCAGCGGCTCATTGAACCACCTCCAGGACACACACACACATTTACACATGCTATCTAATACAGGCAGGCACACACACACTTCACATTTACTCTGCTTTTGTTGGCCAACATAGGCTGATACAAAGACCTGACACAGTGAGCGCTCAGATAAGCCCATCCCCGTCTGCAACGAGGCAGAAGTCACAGACGAAGGAGAGCATGTCTGATTGAGACATTACTGGGAGCCATAAAGAAACAATAACAAACACACACGCAGACACACACACGTCAAGCACAACAAGGTATTGGCAATTCAGATATTCAGTCACATTTGCCTTTCTGTTTTCACTTTTGTCAGAATGAACTTAAAGAAATCTAGCCAACTCAATGTGATGTGTTGTAATGTATAAAACATACAGGGTGTCTGTAATATTTACATATAATGTATCTTTAAACAAGATTAAGAGCTAAGAGTAATATCAGACTAATTCTGACTTGATGATGGCTCCACAAGAACATTTAGATGATGGCCAAAGTTATTACAGTTCTTCCTGAGTGTGTAATTTATTTCAAAGCTACCTTTCTGATAGTTTTTGAGATACTTCACCCAAAACCAAGAAAATTATCCTGTTGGTGGCGCATGAGGATTCATTGTGTGTGGACACGTATCAGGTGATGTTTGTGCGTACCTGTATCAGGTGAGGGGCAACCTGATGAGTCTGTCGGCTCGTCCAGAGACGGGCAGGAAGCGGATCGAGGCGCGATGGCCTCCAGTTCGTCAAACACGCGAGACTGACTGCAGCTGAGCTCCGAGTAGCGAGATGCTGCTGTGCCGCTGCGTCCTGCAACAGCACAGAGTGGGCGAATCACGTTATAATGACAAACACAATGATGATGAGGATTAGATGTAACTTTAATGACACATGTGGGCACAGTGGGTTGTTTCATTAGGAAATAATAGGAAACAGCAAAGAGGTGTATGAATAATAATGAAACAACTGGGAGAACTAAATGAGCACTCTGCAAAAGGAGCAATTCAGAAGAGTCATATTATCTTCTTTTAGGATGATTAAATTCTTACTGAAGATAAACAGATTTACTTGTTTCAAGGTACGTGGTTTTTATTTTAATTGGCATGATATTCAATTTATTTTTCTGTCGTGAGCCGACAATAAACATGGATGAAAATCGGATTTTAGTAATATTACAATAGTTTGTTAAAAGTTAATATGTTAATATTTTGGGAAATTAACTTCACTTCTCCTCTGAGAGTTGGATTGAAAGATCAATATCAATCTCTGATCTGTCCTTTAGATAAATATGAAATTACAGCCAGGAAACAGTGAGCTCAGGTAGTTTATGTGGCACATAACCACCTGTTGAACTATGATGTTTTACGCTTCTTAATTAGGTATGATAAGTTTGGACTCGGCCAGTTAATATGTCCTGACTTCATACAGGTCTCTGTTTAAATATTTAACTCTCAGCGAGCTTTAAGAGACAGTAGCCTTATGTAGTAATGTGTTATTTGTCCCGTTTGTAGATTTTTCTGTATATAAGCAGTTTTATATTTCTTCACATCCGTCCACAGCTCCACTCTCTTATCCGAATCTGCAAATTATTGCTCCAAAGACCCACAGTGGAGATGGCCCAAATATCAAACTAAAAAAAAATGCCAAGATATAAATATCCATGTGGCATTATCATAAACTCAAATCGTAGTGCTTTCCTAGTCCTCCTTTTTTAATCTGCAACACAATGCATCAGACTGCCATTGATCCACTTCTTGTGATTTCAGTAAATCTGAAGGGAAGTGGATTGGGCTGATAAGTAATGAGATGTAAATAAAGGAGAGCTGGATGTTGTTGTGGGTTTAGTTAAAGCCTGCCTCTTCCAGGTTTTACACTCAGCAGACGACTCTTAACACAAAACCCTGGACCTCCATGAGTGAAGCCCCTCAGGTGAGATGTAAAAGTCGGAGCACGCTGTCAGACCTCGTGGGCAAAAGTGGTCTCATCTCACCTTCAATAAACACAAGGAAAGAGACTCTGCCCTTTAGCTGTAATTACCAGACCTCACTCAAAGGAATGGTAAAAACTGTCAAGATAATCACTAATTACTTATCTCCTCTGAAACCATCAAAACAAAACTCGGCCTGGTTTAGGAATCAGAGGATTAGCGAGAGAAACTGTTTCACTGGGTGGTGTGTTTTGTCGTCGTCCTGAAAGAAGCTTGCCGAGGCTTTTCTCACATTAGAAATGCAGAACAGCTTGGCCTGGACAAAAGGATAATATATACAGAGGCTCTAAAAGGAAAAAGGCAAACTCAGCGCCTTCGTGTCAGCCCACATGGACAAGTATAAATGTACACATGAAGCCACCCTCGCGCAGTCAAGTATGTGAACAACGGCGCGCACACACCACTGCACTATTGTGCACTTGAGCGGCTCGGCGCTCTACTCAGAGAGACAATGGAGGGACTTGACTTGACACTTCAAAGCATATTGCTGCTGTCAACTCAGCTGTCATTCTCAGCAGACCAGGGCCACACTGAGTCAGGGTGAGTTTTTCGGGGAGGTTAAGGGTGGCTGCGGGGGGTCAGCGAGTTTGATATGACAGAGTTAGAGGCGGACAAGGCCGGCTCTGTGCGCCCGTCGCCCTCTCTTGCCTGGCTAAAAGGCCCCCCGAGTGGAGAGGCCAGGCCAGGACAGTGCCCCGCTTCATTGTCAAGGACAGTTACACTCCGGCGATGTTGCTCAAAACAGGTCAGCTCAGGGTCACCTTATGGATTGTAGGGGATCTGAAAAAAACATGCTGAGGGTCAGAAAGGGCTGAGTGGGATGAAGAGACTCCCATCAGCCTGTAGACATACAGTACATGTACCACACAGGGTTGTGATTTACTGCTGCAGAAACGGACCACAACATCTACTCAGGCCAATTTTCCCAGAAAGCATTTTCTTTGAATATGTGTACCTCTATAAAACTTCTTGAAAGTCAAGTTAAGTCAGTTTTGGGGGATTTTGAAATACAATCCAGGACGGTTGGTTTGAGTAAAAGATCTACAAGATCCATGCTGAAACACTGCACAGCTGTTCGCTAGCAGGAATGTTAGCATCAACGTATCTGACCGGCCAACACAGTGAAGTTTTTTGAACAAACTGAACTTCTGAAGCTCTCTGTATCAGCACACCAGCCACTCAAAAAAGTAAACGCTGTCGTCTGTCCGAACGTGGCCCTAAATTCACCTCCAAGTTAGCCAAGCTTTTTTGGAAGAGAAACTGAAAGCAAATTTACAGATTGACTGTTGATCAATTTTGGATTATTATGTGGGACATTTTTGGTGTGCTCACTTTTGGTTTTACCCTCGATTAAAGACCTTTAAATTTAGGTGATTTGGCTAAGCCGCTGTCTTGTCCAGCAATTGTTTAACCAAACACAACCACAGAGAGTGTTTCATTCCCTGTCGGACTCCTTCAGCTCCCTGTAGTGAGCAAAAAGTTACTGTAATATTTCAAAACAATGGCCCAAACTATAAAAATACAACCGAGTTTTAATAAACTTGAATTTTCCTTTAAGCTTTACACTCTGCCACATTGAGATTGAATTGCCTCCATCTGCAGTGAAATAAATGAACCAGTGACACTCGCTCTGTGTCTGCCGTGAAGAGAACAGCGTGCTCCGATACAGCATGGGTCCCCCCCCCGCCCCGTGCATACAGCGCCACACAGAGAACAGTAGATGTCTCTGATAGAAAAGAGAAAATCCCTACACAATTTCCACATTGTTTGCTTTCTTTCATAAAGTTCCTGGAGGAGTCAGATGTCAGTGGCCTGTCCTTTATCCCCATTGGGAACGGTAAATTAGCGTCCGCAGGAAAGCCGCGGAGGTATTCTATTGTGGCGGCCCGCCTCAGTGTTTTGCCGTCAGCGAGCGGTGGTCAGTGTGGATTTATGACCATCGGCTACACGTCTCCCTCTCAGAGCCCAGAGAATAGCGAAGGCACGGGGGAGCCGAGGCTGAGAGGCACGGCACACGAGGTAGGCACCCCGACTCCTATTGTTGGGGGCCTCATGCCTTTGAACAGGGAATCAAACGGTACCAGCTTTTCATCAAAAGCCCTCCTTTCTATTGCTGATTTAGAGGAAAAAGAAAAGCTTTCTGCGTTATTTATTATGGGGTGGGAGGAGGTGGGAAAAACAGGCTGACAGCAATGCTTTCACAATGTGTTGATGGGGGCAGGAGCATCACAACGCCTCACTATGGAGGCAGGCTTTGAATTCTCTGTGTCTGGCTCAGCCTCTTTTGTTTATGGGTTGATGTCCAGCCATGTTCAAGACAATCAGGCTCCTAAGAGCGTGGGCAGGGGCGCAGCGCCAGGCAGGGAGGAGGCTGTGAACGGTCCATATGTGGCCAACAGAGCTCATTTCTCACCTCTGACGGGGGAGATAGGAGGCAGGACAGGCCAGTGTCGAGACTCCAGCCGAGTCTCTGATCCAGAGGAGGCCAGCTTTGGTCCTGACCCTGAGCGGGGAGTGGTCATCTGTGGACTCGGGCAGGAAGACCAAGTGGTGGAAGGGAAAGCCAGGGTGACTGGGCCGTGATCAGAGTCCAGGGATGGGTTGAGACCAGGATCTACAGATGCATCTAGGTGGAGATTTTCTGTTGTTTTGGGGTTTTCATGCCTGATCAGAGGTTTTTCTGACTGAGGAAGGACTCCTGACGGTGGGCGTGGTGTGAGTGGTTTAGTTTGGCCAAACAGTGGCTCACCGAGAGGAAGGGCGGTCATGGCATTCGTGGATGATTGGCGAGGGCTGTTTCCAGCTGGAGAGTACGAAGCCAAAGGTGACTGCATCTCTGGACAAGGCTGGAGCGGCGAGAAACAAACGCTGCCTTCTGATTCAGAGTCCCTGATATCTGCTGCAAAAGAGACGGGGAAATTAGAAAGTAAATCGCCAACCCATTATGAGTTCCTCATTTACAAAAAGCAAGATACAATTTGCAAAACAATATAATTTCCTCCTCTGTTTTTGGCCTTTTGACAAGTGTCACCAATCAAAACAAACACCCACATATGAGGATGCACCATCCCTCTTGAACTCACAGATTTATCCTCACTCACAAATGGCACCTGATTAGCTGAGTTGCTTTTAAAGCTCTCATGAAATACCAGCTGGAAACCTGACCCCAACTTTAAGGCTCCTGAAAAGTCTTAATAAGAACATTAAACACATTATTCTTCAAGCGTTATTTCACATGAAAACGTACTGAGCTGCAGGAACTTTTGATGGTTCACTATTTAGTGACATTTTAGGTTGATTAGATAAAAAATAATCAGTAATTTAGAGTACAAATAAAGCAACTAAAGCTAAAGTTTTACCAGACAGGACACTGCTCCTGCCACTGGCGAGGTCGGTGCTGCGACTGAATAGGCTGGAAGGCGGCCGACTTAAGTCTGAGAGAGACCCGTGTGAGGTCTTGGAGGTCGACGACGATGAACGCTCGGGTCCAGCGGGGCCGAGACTCTGCTCCCAGTCCGACTCCATGATGGACACAAGAGCAGGTCCCGGTGCTCCGTCCCGCTCCTGAACGCCATCTTTTGCCTCTGGAGCTGGACAAAGAACGGAGGGAGATGCGGTCACAGTGTTCAGTCCGCTTCTTTTTCCTCCAGAGTCGAGGTGAAGGGTGTTCTGGTGCATAGGTGTTGGATTGGTGGTAGATGGTGGTGGAGTTGTAGAGAATGGAAGACAAGGAACAACAACAGCAGAGCGTCCTCCTGCGATCAAAGCTTTATTTCTTCTTTTGCCTGGGCTGAGATGGAAGCAACCTTCAAGAAAGACAAACAAAATACTTCCTCAGAGACTCAGAGCATTTCAGTCAATGTGCTTCACTGAAACACACATTTAAAAGTCACTTTTCACCACTCAACAATGACAAAGTTTATCACCAGTCATTTTTAAACAGCGAAGTCTGCTCGTGACATTTTCGTTCCCACTTTGCTCAGTCGTGGAGCAAACATTTGTTCCCCTGCTGGGTGGGTCGGTCTGCGAACAAAGGCAGCGAGAAACTGCCCTGTTGGAGCAGCTGCCTGTTTCCAAACCCAATATTCACAATAGTGATCAGACCTGAAGGCAGGAGTGCTTGTATATGAAATCTTTTTTTGTAAGATGGAGAAGGCAGAATATTGTGTCAGCTACAGGTGTCCAGAAAACACTGTAGGAACAAGAGCTGGAAGAACGTCAGTGGGCTGTGTTGTTTTTTTTATGTCTGATAGATTTTGGATATTGGATGGAAACAACAGGCTATGTTTTTGGCATTTGGTTGTTGGATTTTCAATCATCACTACAGCGACCGATTACTTTTCAGGTAATTGGTCTTATCAGAAAACAGTGAGAAATGGCCATCACTATTCCCTGGAGTCCAAGAAGCAGCAGTCCACATATAAGATATTCAATTTAGGAAGGTATATAACAGGCTAAAATAAAACATTTTTGCATTTGAGAGTCTGCATCCAGCAGACTTTGGGGCATATTTGTTTGATAAATAACTTCAACAATGTCTTGATTAATCATTTCTGCACGCGTAGCCCAACCCAGACCACTTGTAGCACTGTTTTACACATCCATCCCTCATCATACCAACACTCATTATCTCAGCTCCTCTTTCTTCCTCTAAACGTTTCCTTTCATCCCTCTCAGATTCTCCTCCACAAACATCAACTCCATCCAGCGCCGCCCATTTCCCTTTCGCCTCCTTCATTCTTCCCCTTTTGCCTTTGCACACCCCTTCCTTTCTCTCTCCTCCTATTTTTTTTGTTGACCACTGAGAGGGTGTGTGTTGAGAGTGTGTGTGTGATGGTGTGTGTGTGGGGGGATAGGGGGGGTGGAGGGTGTCAGACAATCTGCTCTTGTTTCCTGGGGGTCTGCCGCCGAGAGGAGTCAGCACGGGGGATAAAGAGAACGCACTGGAGAGCACATTTCTGCACTGCCTCCTCTTACAATGCCCTGCCATTCCCATCTGTTACACGCACATACACACACACACAAGTGTACGTCAACTGGTGCATGTGTGTGTGTGCTGATGTGCATATGAATGACATGTGTCAGAGCGCAAAGCCACGGCGTAGGGCGCAGCACGTTTCTTCAGGGAGCGGGGTTAAGGGCGATTGTGAGGGAGCCGGCCGCCATATGGTAGAATAATTAGTATTAGACCCCAGTGCTGAGAAATGCCCCCCTCCACTGCTACACACACACACACACACACACACACACACCCCAGTATGGTGAAAGCAGTGCCCTGCTGTGGAGCTGAGGTGTGTGCTGGGAAAAATGCCTTCACATCAGAGGCCGGGCTCTGAAAGGAGCGGCAGGTCTCCCGGCCTCGGGCCTTTCACTCCCACCAGAGGGCCACCAGGAGGGCGGCGCTGTGGGCACTTCCTCGCCAGAGAGGAGATTTGCACTTAACCAAACACAACCACAGAGAGAGATTAAGAGCTAACGACGAGCCCGGTGGCCTCTACCTCCACTGCTCCAGGAGAGGAAGAAAAGGCGAGAAAAATTGTTAATGAGCAGTGGAGCTGTGGAGTCAAAGGAGCCAGTGGCCTCCTCCTGTTGTGGCTGTGATGGTGTGAAAGCACCAGGTGTTTTGTTGATAAGCCTCACCCTCCAGCGTCTGTGTTTTCGGGACAAGGAGAGTGTGTGTGCTTGCCGTCGGCCCTCGAGACGGAGGCTGCGGTCTGGACTTGGTGCTCAGGAAACAAGGAGGTCTGAGGTCCTCAGGACGAGCTTTCATGTGAGACAGGAAGCGTGGACACAGCAAAGGACGATGACTTCGACGATCGTGGGCCTGGAGGACAAGAAAAAGAGGAAAACCTCTTAGTATGAAAACATTTTACATAAACAATATTTTCATTGCATTTATATATAATATTTTTCTAAAGAATATTAGTAAATATAAAAAACTGACTGAAAAAATGTATACATAAATAATAACACTAAAAAATAAAAATAAAGACATAATAAAAACAAAAAATACACAAATAAAAATTGAATATAAAAACTTAAAAAAACAATAAAGTAAACTATCAAAAGAAATACATACATAAAAAAGAAATCCATAGTAGGATAGTATTTTCCTCTAATCAACCAAACAACCAAAAACGTCCAACATAATAATAAAGTTGGGAAGTCAGTATATTTTGTATGTTACCACATTGACAGCTCTTTAATAAATACTCTTTTCAATGCTCACATTTGCTTCTGATAAAAGAATATATGGCCTATACACAATCAATATATAGAAACTAAGTCAGAAACAACTGTGTCCCTTTTTTTACCACAAAATAAAAGCCTGAGGGCGGAACCCTGCTGCACTGTTTGTGGAGGAGAATTCAAATGATGCACGGTGCCACTGCTGCCCCCTTGTGTTGACCGAACAGATCACAGAGTAACTCCAGCTTTCTCCTCTTACACCACACAACCTCATCCTGAAAATTATCTCAAGGGTGATAAAACTTCGGAGCACGCTGTCGGCACACAGGGAGATAAAAGCGAGCAGGACGGTCAATATTGGCGATGTGGAGGGGGGACAGACAGACGGACGGACGGACTGTCTGCCAACCAGTGAAAACCAGCCCGGCGTTCAGCTTCGGTGCCAGTGACTCATTCAGTGGCCTTTAGAGAGCAAACAATTGTAATAAATGGCCGAGAGACGCAGGGCTTTATTTGACTTGGATTTAAGCTTCATGTAAAACAAAGTTCAGCTCCTCACCCTTTTAACACGCGATAAAAACAAACAGAAAACGCACAGATACAACATCTGTCTGAATACATTGATGAACCAGGAGACCTTCAGACAGACAGAAAGAGGGAGAGTGAGAGAAAAGGGGGAGAAAGGTGGGGTCACTGTCTGTGACTCACACAGGGAGGATCAGCTTTTAAATCCCTGCACCATCTCCACTGATTCCCCTCTCTCAGATCTGGAGGCTTTAAAGATTTGCATTCTTGTGATGTAAAGAGGTAGAAAAAGCAGAAAAGGGCCGGTGACGGGGGCCTTTCTCTTACCACACTTCTCTTCCTCCCCCGCGGCCTCCTCATTACCTGTCGCTCAGGCCCGTCAGAGAGGCTGAGGGGGGCTTTGTGGGGTTAGACTGCGGCGGGTGTCGTCAAACCCGTGACCTTCTGCCGAGCAGGCCCGGGCACGATCGACGTTCAACGTCTATGCCATTACAACCCACGCAGGAGCTCTCATAATGCATCCAAACACGCAAACTCAGTCGTACGTACAACGCCGATTCTTATCACACTGATGAGATCAACCTGCAGCTGGCAGATGTTTTCACATAGTGGTCAAAGTTTATCTCTACTTGTGTTTTACTCTTAAATTAAAATGTCTTGCCTTATGTCAAGTTGATGTACAAAAAAACTTCACAAATCTGGATCACAGCATGGCCATAATTCAATAAAATGTCATGTACTGATCCTTGTGATGCTTTGATCATATCAGATATCAACAAAATAAGTTACAGATGTGTTTGTTTTACATACATGAAGTTCTGATATGATGAGTAACGCATCATTTGGTTCACATTTGTCCTATAATGAAATCCTGAAACGTATTAAATATTGTATACTGTCCTGTATATTTCAGAATAATTCAGGTTTAATTTCTTTTCGACTGGGCTTTGAGATTTAAAGTTCTGTATATACAGTATGACATGGCAAACTAACTCTGAGGAAGACTGTGTGATCTGACTACAAGCACCAAAACAGCTTTTAATGGACCTATTGGTGACTTATTGTCAAACTATATTTTCTCAGGTAAAATATCTTAAGACATGAATACATTACTAAAACAAGTTTATGTAGTATGACGGCGTAAAAAGTAGTTTTAAAGTTTTTGACAGATTTCCAGCTGTAACTTTCCAAACATAAAGCGATAATCAGCGATGTTTCAGGTAAACTCATGTCCAGTTTACCTCTAAATAAAAGTTGTTCATCTCCCTTGTTTATAACACACTGCTTGTGTCTCAGTACTTTCATGTTAAGGTTCGTGCTTAAAAGAAAAATGGAAATATTAGAATCCCAATGAAAGAAAAGTTATTTATTGGCAAGTTATATATTGGCAAGTAATAGCTAATATGAATTTAATTATTTAAGGGATTGAATACCTAAAGTTGAAATTCAAAGACAGCTGAATTTATATTATTAGGAAATGTTAATTTGAGATTTACACACATGAACTTCTGAATACAAAAAATGAATCATGTGTTGAGAGTTAGTCACTTACAGGAACTCGAGCACAGTTAGTTAAATCGCTCATCACCACTCATTACTGTAACATGTCACAGAGGAAGCCATCTCCATCAGAGACAGTAGGTAATGCTGTCGTTTCTGGAGACACCCATCACACTCGTGTGGGCTCCCTCGGGCCCCTGCAGGCCCCCAGGAAACAGGCTGACCTCCTGGCGTCAGGCAACCCACACGCTGTCCTCACACAGCCAGAGCTGGCTAATGTCATTACGGGCCTGTTTGTGGTCAACAGCTCCCTGATTGAGATGTACAAGTAAGCGCTGCTCGATGAATGTAGGAAGTCTATTAGTTCGTCAGAGTCCCAGATGGCCTGCAGAGGACAGACTTGCGTGTGCTCCTTCACCCCACCCACCCACCTCTAAACACACACACACATAATTACACTGCCTCCGAGTGAACCCTCTGACAGGCGGACGACTACGAGCAGAGACAGAAGTGTGTCTATGTCCCAGTGTCTGCAGGAACAGAGAATTCTTCACAGAGCTGATGCACAAGAAAGCCAGGCTTAGGCCCTAACAAGGTTAAACCCCTGAAAAAGAGTGACTTTTTAAATCATGGAGATTTGTGTTTCTGCGGGGTGTAATTAGCTTTGCAGCGGGGGAGGAGGGAGGGTGGATGAAGGGTCGGGATGCTGGCGAGGGGGCTGGCGAGAGGCGAAGCGGGGGACGACGACAGTGGGGCGCTTTGTGGAGTCCGGCGGATTCAGGGGAGTAAATCTGATTATCAGCTCGTGTCAGAAGCCAGGCTCAGATACAGCTTAGCATTCAGAGCAACTTTCTACTTTCGATGGTTAGACAATGACCCCCCTTTACGGGCCCACGCAGCCCCAGAGGGCCCGGCAGCTCGTCCCCTGAAGACCCAGAAAAGTACAAGATGACAGGGACACGAACACAGCCGTACGTACAGTAGTGGGAGAAGTGTTCAGAAACTTTGTAAAGGAGATATTACATATTTGAGTCCGTGTAAAGGTGTCGGGGTGAAGTCATTTGAGTCAGCGTCAGGTTGAGGCTGAAGGCAACAAGTTTAAAAAAATAAAGAAATTTAAGAGTCTGGAGTTGAATCGTCCCGAGGCAACAATTTGCATTCGTGTTGCATTGTGGGTAATGTAGGCACCAGGTACTGACAAGGAAGAACGCATGAAATGGAAAAGTCATACTACAAAAAGGACACTACAAATCATTAAAATCTCACACCACAAATAACCACCGAAACCAACCATCAATCTCATTTTTGTCAAATTTAGACAACTGTGAGGTACCACCGAGGAGAATTTCCAATTAAAACGGCATTTAAGCGGCATTATAACTATAATGTAAAACTGCAGTCTTGACATTCTGTTAACTGTTTTGTTTTACACAAGTTTCACAGGCTTGCCACTTGACCCACAGGCTGCCATTAACCTCAGCAGATTTTAGTGTAGCTGGAGCTAATTAGACTTTATTAATAAAAATTAATCATATAATTTATGATACTATTTTTGTTGGAAATCCACATCAGATGCAAATATAATTCAAAGCACAAAACAGCTATTTGCATGTTTAATGTTATTCAAATGTGTTGGAGTAAAACCTTTATTCTGATTATTGAATGTTGGCATATTTAACTTCTTTGATTTGTTGCAGTGTGGACGTCAGTGGACTGTGAGGTTGATGAGTGTACAATACTTCTTTCTAAACTTATCATTACATGCATTTGCACACCTCAAAACAACAGGCACACTTGTATGCATAAGCATGTTTATGGGCATTTTTTAAAATACTGTACTTGTACTCTAGTTAGTTTTCACAACTAACAGCATGAAGTTAAAGAACGGGACAAAAGCGACCAGTAAAAAGTGTGATTGACGATGTGTCTGCTGTACTTCGTCAAGGTCTTTCAGATCAGCAACAAGTGTTCGAGGTTTGAGAAAAACAAAACTGCGAGTCGGCCGCTGAAGCCGTAAAACCTGGGTTGAACTCCTTGTGCCAAAAAGCACATATATTAAGTTTTAAACTGGACCTCTGCAGCTCTGTCGCCTTGTTTGGGCACCTGTGCATTCTGACCTGGACCGTCCCATTGCAGCTCGTGTCCCAGGCGACAGTACAGGAGCTCTGATGCCTATATAAAGCAGGCCGCTGGGTCAACAGCCTCTTGTCGGCTGTCCGTCTGTTTAGACAGGGACACGCTTGTTGTAAAAGTTGTGCCGCTCTTTTACCATCACAATGCCCTCATGATTTATTAGATATAGCGGGAGCGGTGTGGAGATGGAGGGTGGCAGAGGGGTGATGCCAGGCCTGAGGGACTTGCTGAATGCAGAAGTGCTGAAGGCAGTTGAGGATGTAAATGAGGCTGTAAGGACCAGGGAGCGTCTTTGTCTGCCGACTTTACTTGTTTGTTTAACCAGAGGCCAAGACAGGAAGCCAGCCCACACAACTCTGCTGTCCCCATGGCAACCCCACTGTTAATTGTGGCACATCCACTCCCAGACTCTTTTCAGCGAAGGGGAGAGGTGGGGACTTTGGAGTGTTGGAGGAGAGAAAGAAGAAGACGAGGAGTGTGTGTGTGTTTCTTTTCACTTGTTAGAGGCAAGACAAGAATATTGGGATTTCATTTATTTTTTGAAAAGCTTGGCGGAACTTTGAACTTCAAATATTTTAGTGAATGTAATTTTAATGACAAATTAATCTTTCTATCAGTTATCAAGAAAGAGAAAAACAAAACCTTTTGCTGGTTTCAGCTCAGGTTTTTCTTTTCGTTTTAAGTTTCTTTCAACATATCACTGTCAGCAAATCTGACTATTGCCTAAAATTTATAATCATGAATTGTACAAAACAAGATTTATTGTGATCTGTTCACTTCACCACTTGCTGATGTGGCCTGACTGTTGAATAACTTTACGTGGGCCCTTTCAGTGGATGTGACATTGACTGTAATGAAATCTGAAGACAAGTGGACACCCTGGTGACAAATGATGGACACAGGTATGAATGTCCACATGTCGCAACTGCCCATTTGTGTTCAGTGAAACATTTTACCACGAAGGGTAGGTTCAAAATAAATGCTCTTCTTACATGAATCCCCTACATGAACAGATTTATTTTAAACGGCAGTCTGGCTCATTTCACAATCAAAAACATCTAACTTAAGAATTAGTTTTGGGTTAAAATATGCTGTTCACATCAACTGAAACAAAAAAACAATAAAATAACAAAACAAAATAAACAAAATAAAATCTTATGTTTCTTTTATTGAATTGGCATGAGTTTTGTAGCTTCATGATTACCATATTGTATTAATCTGGTCTTGAACAACCCCTTTGACACTGGTGTATGTTTTTGTCTGCTGATTTCAAACAACAGGGCATCAAGCTTTTCATTTTGAAGTGCTTCTTTTTATGTTTATGTTTAGTCTTTTTTGTTCACAAACTGAACAGATTATATAGATTATATGGGGGCATTCCTTCATTAAAAACTGTTTGGACACTCACAGTGTAGTGGCAGAGTCCTCTATCCCACAAGGTGGCCTTGCTGACAAAAGACACGTAAATTGGTTTCTGGAAGAAAAGAAGAGGGAGAAGAAAAGCCAAATAAATATAAAAAACATATTGATCACAGACAGAGGGCAGAGGTACCTGTTCACCTTAAGAAAAACAGAACTACCAGAGGAAGATTGAGATTGATCAGTCAAAAGAGTTGAGAGATGAACTGCTTTCAGTGGCTCAATCTCCTGCTCTGTGGGCCCCCAGGCTGAGAACAATGACTGAGGCCTGGCAAAACAAATATAAAGCCACACAGCGTGAGCACTCTCCAGAGACATTTAAACCCCCACTAGTGCATTAATAACCCCTCTGTCTTGATTATTGAGCTGTGGTGAAGCTACTCCAGTGGTCTGAGCCAGCTAAACCAGAAGACTCAATGATGGGTCTGCTCTCCCACGCAGCCACTTTCCAATATCTGCTCAGCTAACTCGCCTGCTTCCTTATCTCTTCTCCCTTTTCTTTTTAACATGTCGCCTCCTCGGGACAGTGTGGTGGTCTTCTGGTAAGGGTGCGTCAGTTTGACCCGTGGTGCAGGGGGAGCGCTGTGTTAAGTCATCAATCACCGGAGACGCGTCACCAGCCCATGCCCAGCAGTCAGCAGAGCAGCTCATCCATCTCTCTTTGCAGCGCCTGGCAGCTCCCAGAAGCGCAGAGTCAGCTCCAGAGCTGGTCCACTCCAGGGAGCGAGAGAGCAGATCCTCCCAGGATTCACCCTTCTTTCATGGGCTCTAACCCCAGCCCGGTGCGGGTGACAGGGGGGCAAGAGGGCCTCGCAGGGTGGGAGGACAATGGAGCTTGATGTGTGTATACGTGTATGTGTGCTTCATTTTCCTTTAGAGTGCATTGACGTGGAGCTCTCTGCCATCAAACCCATTCAGTGCCGCGATGAGAGGCTAGAGGGCAGCGTAGGTCCGGCCGCCCCATCGCCTTTGTTTTCATTTCGACCGTACCTGTTGTGTTCACATTACATTAGCACATTACATACAATTATGTGCATTATGACAAAAATACCTCGCAAGCTCTCCGTCCTTGATAGAGGCCTCTAATTGCAGCCCAATAATGAAGCGATGGGGAACCACAACCAATTTCCCAGAGAATCATGGGTGCTTGCGGCCCATTGACCTTGTTGTTACTAATTACATGGTGAATGTGAAATCAAGTACATTTTAAGACAGTAAAGGATGAAGTGGTTGGGGGTTGGGTGGGCCTGTAACAACAATGTGGTGAAATTATGTGAACTGAAAAAGACTATCGGACAAAATGAAAGAGGATAAATAAATAAAGCAAATTAACATTTTTTCAAATGTGTGTGTTTTTTTGTTTTTTTTTACATTTTTTTAAAATATATATCAATAAAAAAATGTTTGAGTAGAGGTGACACTACTATACTACTTCTACTACTGTGTCTCATTTCATGTACTAATGTATTTACACTTGCAGTGAACTTCGAGTACCTGGCTTGTATACTCATGGTGGTCAAAATGTTGAGCTTTTTTGGCCAAACTAAACTAAAACGCATTAATCAACCTCTTTCTGCCTTTGATGTCATCGTTTGACCCATCGCCACAGAAACGGCACATAATCCCATACAGGGTTTGTCTAAAGTGATTGCTGCTCCTCTTTTCCTTGTTCAATTCACATGATGAGATTAGGGAGATTCCTAGCAGATGGGATTTCCACTGTGCGTGTGTCGACAGCGCGCTTCTCCCCCCTTTTCCCCACAAACCCTACCTAGAGGTACTTCCTGTCAGATCCATTGAGCGCAGAGCGGCGTGGGCCAGCACGACTCGAGGAGACAGGAAGTGCTGTGGTGCCGGTCTGAGCCAGCAGGGGGAAATATGGTCAAATATGGTCAGTCTTATCAATAATGAGTAGGCGGAACGGGCAAGATCAAATTACCAATTTAGTGCTAATCACCAAAGTGGTGGCTGGTCTTTGCTTTATCCCCTCTGCCGCTCTGCTTTCGCCTCTCTCTGGTGATTCCTGCCGCCATCTGTCTGTGACTCTCAGGGGAGTCCTTCCCTCTCTCCTGAGCACGACACTGGATGTTTTATTAATTCTGTTTCACCTGATTACACCCTGTCTGTAAGTCAGGGCACATTAATAGGCATTTAATCAACGTTTAATTAGGAGAGCAGGCACTGAGCAGAGAGCCACGGATCAGAGCTACATCCTGGTAAAGTCAGCTACCAATGATCCACTAACACACGTTAAATATATGAATCTGAGTCGTCCAAGGAAATTAACAAACTGTCATTACTACAGTGGCACCTAACATGTCAACACGCGTGTAACACTGTAATGTGTGTGAATAATTTCAATTTGAAAGTACTTAAAAATGTAATTAGAGCCATCAATTGCCATCAAATTAGTATATGATGTATTAAGGGAGGGGATATGAAGTTTTAAGGGAGGGTCAAACATCTTTGCTGTATTGCGATGCTTTCAACTTTAAAGAAAAGTCTTCTTTAACCTGCAATACTGACCACAACAAGCAGTGAACACAACACTGACAACTCCTGAGGGAAATATCTGGCTCTTTAGAAGCTAAATGCTCCACTATATTCACCAGCTAGGTTTTTTAAGCCAAAAATTACATTATGAGAGTGAACCAAAACTGTAAAGTTGTAGGCCTTAAACTTAGCTGCCCTAATTATCATTTTTGGGTCTTCAAAGCTTCATTTCAGTCAGCTTCACTAACTAATAGTAATGATTATAATAATAACAATAATAAGAATAAATTCAGCATTTGAGCACTGATTTGGAAGTCAGTCCCACAACAAAGACTCAAAAAGCTGAGTTGCATGTCTCATCTCTTTAACATTGTTCTTACAGGGTAATTTTATACCTCGTTCTAATATTAAAAATATCTGATTTTATCCACTCTGTGGAATCCTCACATTTTAATCGTGTTAGGACCAGTTTGTTGACAAAGGACCAACTTGCATGTTTCTTTCTAGCTCTGTTTTCTGTCGTCACTGGGCTTTCTATTTCTTAAGTTTGATTAAGAAACTTAAGACTTCCACACTTACAGACTTTCATCTGTCAGAGGGGTGACTGCTAACCACGATAAACAAACATTACGCAGTGCAAATATGATCAGGTGCTTGAGATGCAGAACACATAAACCAGCAGCCGGATTTGTCTATAAGCCAACTAACTTTGAGACAAAAGAGCTCCACATATTCTAAAGCCCAGACAAAACTTTAAAAGCACACCACAGGACCTCAACAATGCAGCGCAACACAAGTGATGAGCAGATCCAGTTCAGAAAACAATCAAGCAAACGGCCAAGCTATCAATGGCAAACAAAGGGCGATGGTGACCACCTCAGCATGGCTTGGGCCAGGTTAATGGCAGAGACAGAATAGGAGAGCACCCAGATTGAGAGAGAGAAAGCCCGGGGTCAGCTATAATGGGCCGTGAATGTGAGCATCCGACCAATCCTGTTTAATGGGGTTCATCCCTGGAAAGGTTTCTGTCCTGCCTCGCACCGGTGTTTGTGTGTGTTCACGTTGGAGTTCGGGTCAGGGGGCTGCAAGAGCTCTGTGACCCTGAAATGAGCTCCGGGCGTCAGTGGGGACCCCCGCTGGCAGGACAGAGATCCTTTTATGCTTTAATCTGCGAGCAAGAGGGATCAATATGGCAACTATTGGTGCTGGGATTGTATGCAGGAGTAAGCGGTCCAGCCATTTTAGATGTCTCACAGGGGGTTGGCGCACCCCGACAAAAGCACAGCCCCACTGCCACCACCGGTCACAATGACCTGTGGGACAGTGGCACACCAGCAGCTAACCTACTTAACATTCATTAGTGTCAGAGAGGTGGACAGATGCTCCGGGTCTTACGGATCTTCTCTCTCATGTTCCCTACATGGGGCTCATTCAGCAGCGTTTGACGTGTCTTTCATTTGGGATATTGGAGTTGTGGGCGGTGGCGGCAGCAGGCCGCTCAGCTGTGGATTTAGGAAGAGCTGGGTGGGCATGGATGGACTCACCCTGTGCGCGTGGTGTGCTGGGTGGGAGCCGTCAGGCGGCCAGGTGCTCGTGCTGACAGGATGCCTGGGCCAAGCCAGAAGCCTCCGATGACGATTGATATCCTGATTTCTGGAAGGACTGTTTTCCCAGTGAGGCTCTGGTGCTCCTCTTCTCTCTACAGCAGACATATTTAATCTAGTCTTTCAGTTCAGATATCTTCTTGAGTCAAAATGTGAACTGTTCCCCACTGAAGTCCTTAAGTAAAATGAAAACACTGCCATTTCCCAAAAAAGTTCAGCAATGCAACCTCATGAAGCTGAATGATTTAAGGGTAGTAGAACTGAGCATACCTCTCTGTGGGAGGCAAAAAATGCACTCTATTTAAATAGCTCTTGCCTGTTAATAATTACCATCCAGCTAACCTGGTGCAGCTCTCTCATGCACATCGAAAAGAAGCACAGTTTTCTACAAATCTGCAGAGAAAGTAAGAAACCTAAACCCTGTGTTCCCCTCCACATGCATCACAGAAACAAGGCCACAGTAAACCAAAGCTTTCAATTAAGAAGTGAACAGGACTGTAGCCCCACACAGTGACAGAGGCCAGAACAGAAACCAGGACCAGCTGGACAGAGAGAGGGCTTTTCAGCCTGACTCCAGACACAACATGGATCAGGTTCTGGGCTGCCATACAGCAGCATAAATCTCCTGCCTTTAATTACATTACAGGGCATATAGTGGCAAGCTCTGTGGAAACAATGGACCCTATCAATTCCCTAAATCAGAGCTCAGCGGAGTGTGTATGTGCTTCTGTGTGAGTGCATGTTTTGAACAGCCCTCTATCTGTATCTCCAATCAAAGCTTATTATCCAGAGTGAGACTTGAGTTTGGGGTTCTTCATCTTTAGATTTGCTGCGCAGGAGGGACGTAGTAAATACGTCCTTGGTGTAATATTAACAAGGGGTGTGGACAAAGTGAGGAGCAGTCAATGTTTTCCATGGTGACCAGACCAAACACTTACAAGCCCTGTCCCACTTCAGCTACATAAAGGAAATCATCTAAACTTGTTCTCTTTTTTAAATACTATGAGATTTTTCCCCCCTGTTGAATCATCTGATGGTTTAAAGAGGAGAAACTGCTTTGTCTAATTTCACAAAAACTGACAGAGAAATAAAAAAATTAAAAAAGTCTGAAAATCCTCTGACCATAATAGCACAACTTGTGACATGTATTAAGCTTCTTGGGGGCATCTGAGATCAAGATCAACCTCTCCTTTACATCTCCCTTCCTAAAGCACACTGAGGTCTCCCTCTGTTCGACCCTACAGGGGCTCTGCAGTGCTTTTTTTGGGTAATCCAGATGCCACAATACCAGTTGCTAAGACACTGCCAGAAAATGCATTGTGTGAGGGGAAGTAAGGTCGGGAATCGCCGTATATTTGTGGCACGGATGTGAATGCTTTTTTTTTTTTTTTTTTTTAACGCTTTAGAGAACTTTTGGACAGTGAATGCATCCTTGGTTTATTTATCTTTTCTAGTTTTTCATCAATACAAATAAAACTGAAATTGGCTACTGTACCGCTGGACTTTCTCTATTCTTTAGATTTTAATCCTCTGTTACAACATCTATTGCATGTCTGTCAGTTCTTACCGAGGGATCCCTCCTCTGTTGCTCTTTCTTTCCCTGCTAAAGAGTTTTTTTGGGGAGTTCCTTGTCTGAATCAAGGGTCGAAGGACAGAGGATGTCATACGCTGTTAAGATTGTGAAGCCCCCCAAACCACTTTTTTCCTGTTTTTCTCATTTTATTTGAAATGAGGTTTCATTTTATTATTTTAATGAACAAATTATCATCTGCCTGAGCAGTTGAGAATGAACTTGGATAACACTAAAGTGATGTTAATTACTGTGTTTTCTCTGTAGAGATAAATAGATCTGAGGCGTTTAGGATAATTGGAGTTATGGGATAACTTTTAGTAAACTCTTGAGAGCAACATTAACATTCATTTTGAGTCATATGTGTATCGTTTGATGAACGTAAGCCCAACATACACCCTCGTTTTACATCTGGTTTTAGTCTGCACCACCACTTTTTAGCTGCTTAAAGTTCCTCTATGTTCACCAGCTGGATGCTAACTTTGTCTGCCAATAAGTGAACAAATAAAACACTATGAGAATGGTGAAAGAACAAAGACAGAAACATTGTGAGCTGGATAACCAAAACAATGAGTGATCCATTGTTAAAAAATTTAGCCAATGTAATTTTCAATCTCAATTCTCCGTTAGGCTATAAAAAAGTGAGAAAAATCCTTCACCTATGTGGAAACCGAACACTAACATAAAACTTAGTCAAACCTATTGAAATGAAATGAAAGTAATGTGCTTTTAAGATGAAAATGTAATTCATTTTCAATCTTTTCACACTATTAGGCTAAAACAAACAGGCTGCCCTGGATGTCACATATTTGCAGATGCACACTCGCACACAAACACAAACACATACATCAACACACAAAAGCTGACAAAGCCTCTCACAAACACATAAAAATACAATTACAAGAGCTTTCATGCAGTTCTAAGGAGAGCAGCCCTGCCCACCGCATGCTGCCCTTTGTCGGCTGCGGGACCCAGAATCAAAGAGCGATGACCTGCACCGGCTCTGCCCGGCAGGCCTGCGGGGAGTCCTGCTCCGACTCCAAAACCCTGGTTGCTATGCCATGCTGGGACCCCCACACCCCCCGCTCCTTCTCTGCCTCCTCCCGCCCCCCCGGTCAGCTCCGTTATTTCCTCATCTCATCAATCTGTCAGCTAAGCCCTTTGACATGCGCCACAATATGGTCCCAGTATTTCTCAGTTCAGGCCCTCTCTTTCAATATGGTTCCAGCATTTCCAGATTAGTCAGCTCACCCACAAGGCCTGCCCCCCTGGTGCCTCGGGTTGTGGGGGGGGGGACAAATATAG
Source organism: Amniataba percoides (assembly GCA_037176925.1). Lineage (NCBI taxonomy): Eukaryota > Metazoa > Chordata > Actinopteri > Centrarchiformes > Terapontidae > Amniataba > Amniataba percoides. Next base: position 4,045,385 of record JBAJHX010000002.1, on the reverse strand, counting down.
TTGCTAGAAGCAAAGTGATGGCAGCTTTCAGGCCTTAAACAGCATCATTTAAATCTCTCTCTATACGACGAACACTGACCAGATCACGGCGAAAACTTAATATAACGCCCCAAACAGAAAAGTTTATTTAAAACAGGTAGAAATTTCATTACATCCACCTGAAGCACGAGCACGTTCAACAATAAAGACGTGAAACACTGAGAAAACAATATTTTCTTAATCAGCTTCTTATTCAGAGATGCTGGATCCTAAATAAACACAACTTTCACAACAAGTCAGGACAGTTTTGGTGATTTCACATAAGAGATATTTATATTTTATGCTCTTCTCTGCCCTCTTTTCACCAGTTTGAAGTGTGCAGGGCTGTATTGGAAAAAAGTCATCATGGCTTATGTCATCAGCGCTGTCAATCAAACTTGGTCAAACCAAACCTACGTGGTCCCGATGAAGCAGATTAAGTCTGTGAGTGATATACTCTTAAGAAATAATAATAATGGTAGTTTTTTTCCTAAACTTCAACACTGACTGTTGTATATTTAGAGTAACAGAGAAAGAGCTATGACTTGCAACAATACCCCTCACACCCTCAATAGTCAGCCATCATGCATGGTGGTGTGAAGGATTTGTGAAGAAGAGCTCAGTCTTGCTCAGTTTTGAATGACTGTCCAAAAAGTTTGGACATTAAAGTGTTTTTCATAAACATAAATGAAGCAGTTACACACACTAAATACATCACATTTTGTAACTAAAAGGTCAGTTTTGTATTTTTAATCTACATATTTTTGAACAGTTTTTCATTTAAATGACCTCAATACTGCAGTTTGCTCCTTTTATTTCACATTTTGCAGAATTACTTCAAAAACACTTCAGAATTATTGATGTGGTTGAACTAAACTAAGAAACTGAGTACATTTTTGATAAGCTGGAGTTGGATGAGGTGCTTCTTACTTTTTAACCATTTTTCCTTTGTGATGTTTCTACACTCTTTGCAGGTTTGCTCATTAATTCTAACCAGCGTTAATACACCCATCAGCGCCTAAATGTGAAAGACGAACACTGTGTGTATTATTATGTTAATATTTGATCGAGTATAAATAAAAAGATCCAGTGGGCAAAAAAAGTATTTTTCTAAAGAGTAGTTTTATGGAAATGTGGAGGTGAAAAAGAAGCAGAAAGAGAGTATGTATTCCTGTTTTGAGATCTGTGCCTCTGGACGGGACTCACTCGAGAACAGACCATTCAATTTATTTTCAAGTAAGGATGAAAGGAAGACTCCAAACTATGCATGTCGTCTATTCACTGGTGACGCTCTTTAAAGAAAGGAAAAAAAAGACAGCAGAAAGAGTTGGAAAGGGGTGGAGGGGTGGAGCGCTGCATAAATTTTACATACACAAGGCAGCAGACAAAGTGATTGTTGCTTCCCCAAAACTTTTTTTTTCTCCTCCAGAAAACACTTTTCTCGCTGAATAGGCACCTATTAGTGACTCCATTATGGGCACAGAGCTCTTGAATGGCTCCTCACTGTGCGTCTTTATCATAGTCAGGACGTGAATACAGGCAGCCCCCTCCCTCCTGAAGCCCAACCAAACTCTTTACAGCTTGTATTGATAGGTGCTGTGGTGCTGGTGATGATGGGTGAGGCAGGAGGAGGGGAGTCGGGGGGGTGGACTGCCACTCTCACCCCCTGTTGTGTGCTCCAGGTGTGGTGGGTTAAGCGAAGCGCTCAGAGGCCTCTATTGTACCTCGCACTTTTTCTTTACCACTTGTTCCAATAAAAAAAAAAAAAAATGGATGCAGTGTTTTACATGCATTAGCTGATCTCCATAATGCCTCCCCCTCCTCCTGCTGCACCCCCAAAACAAGTCAGGCCTCCGGCAAATCGCTGCACACCGCCTCAGAGCCCTGTATTGTTGCTGGATTATTCAGGAGTTAGCTGAAAGAAAGAGACAGGGAGAGTGGGGTGTCTGTACTTTATCTCCAGGGGAGACAGGGGCTAAAGAAGGAGCTTCTTTAGAGGAGTGAGTTACTGCGGCGAAAAGCCCGAAAACACCTGCAGAAGACAAGCGCAGGGAGGCCGAGGCAAGGAACCCCTGTTGTTTGTCTTTACTTCTCTCGTGTCCCCTCCGAGATACTGTAAACTGTAAACGTCCTCTGAATGGAGGAGCATCCATTTATCACAAGTCCCGTCTAATAAGCTGCTGCAGCTCTATCAACTCGATCAGTCTGCACAAACTCGGCCGCGCTGACAGACGCATCAGACTGGTGTCAGCTTCAATGCAGAAAAAGCGTAAACAAATATCTGTGTGTGTGTATATGTGTGTGTTTGTCAGTAAAAGCACGGTTCATTCAACTTTGGAGTTATGTGTGTGCGCGTATTTGAAGGAGGGGAGACGCAAGAGAGTAAGAGAGACTTTATGATGAATATGGAAGCATTGTTCAGCCGTGCTTACCTCCACAGGGAACCATCTGCTCCCTGTCAATGCATCACCTGCTCGTCTGAGCCGTCTCCAGGGCAACAAGGGGTGGGGGGGATTAGGAGAGGTTATGGCTTTGATGGGAGGGGGCGTCGCCGGGGATGGAGAGGACTGGAGAAGGAGGAGGAGAAGTGGAAAGAGAGTGGGGTTAATGGGAGAAAGGATGCCGGGCGAATGTCGTCCTCTGCTGCTGGAGAGAGGTGTTACAGCAGGAGACATAAACATGGACTGAATCTTCAAAACAATCTTTAGTGCTATTTTCTCCCACAGAGACTTGATATCGCATTTCCCACCTACTTGTAGGCACATATTAGTTCTATTGTCCAGTTGCATGATGGGTTATGTAGGATGTAGTCTTTTTTGTCTCTGCTGCACAGATTTTGATCACTCTTTTGACAACCTGCCTCTCTTGTGAGTGCCAAAACTTTATGCAAGTGCAATAATCAATTGCTGGACTTCTCCATTAAAAGAGACGCATATGCTGTTTTCACTGTCTTTCAGCTCACATACCACAAAAATAAGTTTTGTCCTTAACCCAGTTAACACCAAAATCACCAGCTTCAACACTGATAACTTTTTTATGATAAAATTATGTAGGAAAGAGCACCTGGTTTAAGAGTTGAATTCATCAAAAGCAACTATCCTGGCTGCATTTACATTATCATGAATGATGCTTGACATACTAAGAATGTGAGTTTTGACACTCAAAGAAAAATCATTTGCTAAAGTAAGTGTGGCACCAACTATGAAGGTGAAGTGCATTACAAAAGTGCTCACTTACACAGTGAGGAAATGGCTTGTCAAACTTGAACGTGATTAGCTGCTGCAGAGTGACAGCCGCTGTGTGTTTGGCAGTCACGCAGGCCGTCGTGTATTGTGTGACGAGCAGCGTGAATGTCAGTCAATCACACAGTTCTCATTAAGCCTCCATGTTGCCTCCACCTACAGTACGCTGTGTGCTGTGCCAGTGACGGCTGGGTAAACACGGACCTGAGGACAGCTGAAAAGGCAAACACATAGGAGCTGAAAAACACCCGATGACTGAGTCGGCAAGTGGCGCTAGGAAAGGTTTGAGACACCGCTGAACAACAACACTCACTCACTCACAAGTACAGCAGCTGTTACTGTAGGCTTAAGAGATTTATCTCTTTATATCAGTGCTGCAGCAGCTTTTAGGAGAAGTTAAAGTTTGGTTGACATTTGGGGAATATGGATTCTAACTTTCCGATCGAAAGTTATACGAGTAGTTTGATACCACTCTAATCTAATTAACAAATGTAAAGAAGATACGATTTTAAGAAGTGAAGATACACATCCCTCATGCCTGGTGGAAATTATGCCCTTTGGCTAAGCTGATGCAGTGTCGACCTACAGTAAGTCTGTCATTATGGACGTTCATTATTCCACTTTGCCCTCACATTTATTGCAAGATTTTTCCCCTGCCTTAGTACCCAACACCCTTCAGGAGGAGCAGACGCTCACCTGCAGCCGCCCTGCTCAGACTCAGAGACAGAGAAAGTCTGACTGACAGGTGAAAGTGACCACGGCTGCGGGGAGGAAACACCTTTTGTGTTTGGTCAGAGAGCTGGTGAGAGCGGTGACCCACGTCCCCCTGCCGACGAGATCATCAGCCTGAGGGGAAAGAGAGGGAGGGTCTGGATCTCTCTGCCCTCACATCATCGATACACCCCATCGATTCACCCTGACCAACACAACCCCCACATCTCATCCCCCTCAGTTAAGGAAACTCTCCGCCCTTGAGACAAACTCCATCTAATCTCCATCTTTACCACATGTGTAGGAAACAAGATAAAGCAAAGAGTCACCTGCAGGTAACTCTATGCCTCTGTTATCTGTTGCACGCTCTGCAGAAGTGATAAAACAGCTGTCGAGCCCAATAAAAGCCTTTATAGCATGCAGTTAATGTTATTAACAAATCAGAGAATCTGCAAGCATTAATAAATCCAACTTTAAATGTTCAAAAACACACACTGAGTGCAAAAAAGATATTAAGTCAATGTTCTCTTTTCCTGAGGGACAGATCCTGCTTTTATCCCTCATCGACTTCTCTTATTAAAACCAAACCCTTCGCAATGCAAAAGATGTGAATAAAAAGAAGCAGGTGAACAGCAGGGACTTTAACAGAAGCTGCAAGTGAGTATCAAGATGAGGACACAAATGTTTGCTGATTTAGTGTATTTCCATCAGGAAAAGCAAACACAAAGTACAGCCGAGGCTGATGGGAGTGTAATTAGCTTTGCAGGGATTTTACCATAAATGTAACTGACAGACAGTAAAAATTTTGACCCAGCAACGGCGCTTTGAGAGGTTAAATGGGTCGCCAAAGTTATTCATCCTGAGGAGCACTGCCACCACATTTCATTGCAGTGGTTGTCACACTTTATTTCTCAAAAAATCGCCAAAAATAACATTGATCCCCTGGAGAACATGGAGCGGTGGGCTAAAGACAAGCGTCTCCTCCACCACCACTTCCCTCTAGGCCTGACTCGGACTCCTTCCCCCGGATGAGACGTTGATCCTGGGAGTGTTCCTGTCAGGGCCACGTGTAGCAGGGGACCCGGCCAGGGGAAGGGGGTGACTTTCCTGGGTGTAAAATTCAATTATCCAGCGGGTGAGCGTGTCTGAGCGTGTCTGTTGTGAGCGGTGGGCGGACGGCTGCCCATTCCCAGCGTGCGACAAGGGGGTTAAGAACCACAGAAAGGCCCCCATTATCCCGAGTGAGAACGGCCCATGTGGCTGGCTGCACGGCCTCCGCTCTCATTCACTCCCCTTTTACAACAGCGCTCAAAGTTTCATTCTCTTTTCTCTGCTCTCACTCCTTTTCTTCCTCTCTCCCACCCCCCCACCTCATTCTCCCTCTCCCTGCTCTTGCTCTCCAGCTCTCAGAAAAGAGCCTCCACAATGCTGCTGGAGGGCTGGAGTGGATTCTTCAGCACCCCTGTGGACAGTGCACATGTGGACAACATTCACAGGATGTCTGTCAACTAGTCTATTAATCAACGACATCTCATGAAAGCACAATTAGGAACCTCACAACTCTATAACAGATTACCATTTCTAAGCACCCCTGCTATTCCCCATGTACAGAAATGTTCTGTGATGGAGAAGTTTTTTTTTCATCTAGCAACTGCACTTTTTCACAACAGTAATTATGAAAAAAGCTGGAGTTGCATAATCATGACAAAACAATTTTTTTTTGGAGCGAGGGCAGCTGCAGCGCGTAAAAGAGCTCATTCCTCGCAGTCTGAACCCATCAGACAGAAAAACTGACTCGCATCTGGCCAATCATTAGTGCGAGAATGGATCTTCAGTGTGTGAATAAGACTGAGGCTCTGTGGAGGAGGCCATTGTGGACGCACACTGCACCACTTCTCGTGATAAATGAGCAATTGTCTCCATCACCATTAATGACAGCAAATGACGCGGTGGGGGAGCTCTCCATCCACTGTACAATATGAAGAGGACACTGAGGAACCTTGGGAGTTTTATGTGACATCACGTCCCATCTGCAAATTGCCGACCACTGGAGACAAGCAGGCGACACATACAGTGGCCCATTATGAGTCCTCTGCAAGAAGAAAGTGGTTGCTGCAACACGTTCATGTGCATTTCAATGAGGCTAGCAGGCGGTGCGAAATGTATGAACTTAAAAGAGGGATTCATTGTTGTTTTTTTGGAACGATCTCTAAAGACAACACTGACATATAATCACCTTATAAAGTTGATATGGTGAAGGTGGTATTGAATAAATCATCTCTTTAGTGTGGAGTCATGTTTGAGTCCACTTAGCTCGTCAATACCTTTTTCTGTCTGTCGTTTGTGTTGGGCAGGCAGCGTGTTTATCAGAACTTGTTTTTGCCGAAAAGTTGAAGGAGATGTAAAACCAAAACAATGAGCTGAAAGACGGTGAAATGTTTTTGTAGAGCGAAGACAAGTTAGAGATAATTCTCGGTGGGTTTATCACAAGAAGACACTTCTACGTTACATGCCATCATTTAAAATTCCGTTCATATAAAAATAATGATTACTACAGTTTTGATTTAACATTTTTCTCCAAAAAGCTTTAATACAAAAGAAATAAATATGGTTACACCACTCAAATAAAAATACACAAAACTCTGTAACTATTTCTATCAGACTGTATTATATTAAGTTGTGGTTTGACCCGCCAGGATTTCAGATTTATGGCCTAAAACTGTAAAAGTTTTTTTTTTTAATTCTAATGTGGGTTTTCCACTTTAAAACTACAGTTTCAGTTTACTTCAGATTCCACCTAGTTTATATGTTTATTTGTGGAAAGTCTGGGATTAAAACTGCTTGATTTCAACAAGTGTGTTTGAACTGTGCTGCTGTGTGTGCTGGTCTGGTGGTGTTTTATCAACATTACCAGACCTATACTGCCCTCATGTGGCACCTGTGGATCTTGTCAGCATCAGGTGTGAAAGTGGGAGAGGACCTCCACAGACAGATCTTTATCTGTACTCTTAGCTAGTTTTATGTGAAGTCAGTATAAACATAGCTGCATTTTTTGGTAGTTTTTAAGCTTTGTTTTCCAGCACAGTGAAGGTGTAAAAGTCCTGCACTAGGTTACACAATGGATTTTTTTTTAGGAAGGTACGTTCAGAATTATTGCAGGATTCAATTTACAGTATATGATGAAAATATACTGTTTATACACATTATTACTATCATTTATTTCTGCATACATATATTAATATTCTATATTTCATTTTATTGTGTTATACTTCATTTTATCTGTATTATATCATACTTTTTTCATACTATTTTGAACTTTCGCACCCTGTTACATCTTTTTGTCTTAATTTCTGTTTTTACTTGTGTGACTGCTGCACTGTAATTGGTTTAGGGGATATGGCTTGGAAATTGAAACAAACATTGAATCTTTAAATTTCATCTAACAATCCTGAGTCAGTCTGGCCTATAAGGTTTAGGACATGTTTTATATTACACAAACCTGATATAGTCTAATATTACTCTTTACTGTACGAGACAACCTAAATATGTAACTTCTCTGTCCCTTAATCAGCTGATAGGACACTGTTACCTGTAAACCAGGTGGAGACCGGCAGGAGTCGGGACAGCAGGCAGGAACCTTGTTTTATGTCAGACAGACAGGTAGTGTAGCTCTTAAAGCACACCTGGAGCATCCATTGGTCCATGCTTGATTCCTCCTTGCTTGTCAAACAGGCCTCCCCTAATAAAGGAAATAAAAAGCTGCTCAGCTTTCACTTGAATATATTTTTTTATTTGTTTGGGAATATCGTGTTATTTGCAACAAAACAGAAATCACCTCCTCCAGCCTTTGACTGGCTGACTTGGCTGAAGATTAGCTGAACGTGGATAAATGCTGATTAAAGTCTTTTAATTTTCCCTCTGAGATTACCTGAGCTGTTTTGATTGAACAAATAAAGAAAAAAGGTATGTTGATGTACAGGGAGCACAATAAAACAAGACCAATTGATAAAGATAACATTGAGGAAAAAATTCAGTATTTCTGCAGCCTGTTTAACAATGAAAATCCACCTGGACCACAGTGGATTTTGGCCACACCTTGTGGCACAAACTGGTAAATTCAGCGAAAATAGATTAGCTTAACAGTGCATAAACTAGCTACATACAATAACTTTTATTTTTTATCTAAAGCCTCATGTTTTTATTTGTCGTTCTGGTGGTTTTATTTTGTCACTTCACACAGATTAGTAATACTAAATTTAGTCTACTGATAAATTATTATGTATTTTTATGGTTTAAACTTAGTACATTAGAAGATACAGATTAGCCTAGCTACATGTTAGCATGGTGTCATTAATATTCAGCCCAAATCTTGAATTTTTAACTTTTTGGTGGTTTATTATGCAAAGTCAGTTATTAATACTAAGCATAATCATCTCTTAAATGATTATGTATTAACAGATTACCTTAAAATGAACTAGCTATATACAATAAATTTCATCTAAAGCCTTTTGGTTTCTTGTCGTTAGCATGTTGACATTAGCATGTCAACAAGCATTAGTCTTGTTTTGTTTATGTTTTAATCTTGTTTTTAATCCTCTTTTTCGTGTTTTCATTTTGTGAAATCGTCTTATGAACTGTAAATATATTCAACTAATTAATTAATCTTTTTTTTATTAACTTTACCACAGTTAAAGTAGTTAAATTAGCTTCATGATTAGCATTGGCAAGTGTAATCGTGCTTCTTGGCTAATTACTGACTTATTAACAGGTTGTTAAAGGTTTCTCTTACCTGTTTTCAGGTCAGTAAAGTTGATTTACAGTCAGTGAGACAGACAGGCAGCAGTCTAAAAGCCTGCAGGGGGGGTTGAGGGGGGGGCAACCTCTGCCCAGCTGGGGACAACAAGAACCAGATGTGGTATTGTGGTCCTGTTTCACAACAAGCATCCCGTGACACAGCAAAGAGAGAAAAAAGGGGGAGTGGAGTCACGTGGACCTGCAGTTTTTATAGACAGGAGTCCTTCAGAGTCCAGCACAGTCCAGCACAGTCCTGCACCAGCACACACACCGGTCTGCACACCTGAAGAGAGCCACAGGATGGACGCAGCATACAAGAGAGTCAATGGAAACTACGGTCCAGATGCAGAGACAGAGGAGCCAGAAACAGGGGTAAACCTCATCTGAGACAAAACATCATGTGCAACCTCAGAAATATTTTCTTTAATTCACAGGAGCAACTTATTTGTGTGATATGTCATTATATTCTTAATTTGAAGCATTAAAAAGTGTTTTATGTGTGGTCTGCTGTAACATAAAAAGCAAGATATTGTGCATGATCTGCAGATTATTGCATCCAAAAAGAAAGTTATCATAGGTTTATAATGTTTTATAATGTTTATAATGTCATCTGAAATGCAATGTCTATAGTTTACTGTCACCTAAAAAAAAATCTACAGTCACCTACTGTCTGTTTTCATGCAGACAGTGAGGCGTTCATAGCTGGAATTTTCCAGGAGACAAAAGTTGCTTCTGTCATTTGAATAGACATGCAAAAAAGAAAAAACCTAAACAGCTGATGTAACTGAAAAATGTGCTGTCATAATACACCTGGAAAAGAATATAAAGCTGTGGCAAGAGCAAAGATCACCAATGAGCACAATTATGCTCTTTGTATACAGGTATTTTTACAACCTAGATTAAAATAATATCCTTTAAGTCAACTAGTATTGATAAATAAAACAAAAATATAACCTGCAATTATTCTGATTTTCTTTTAAGAAAATACAAATATAAAATGTCAAGTAAAGTAACCAGTGAAGATAAAGTGCACGAGTTGCTGCATAGAGGACAAAAAAAGGCAACTTCTCATGATTTTCTAACATTGTCAAAACGAATCATCTGCAGATTAATCAGTTGTGAAAATGTTCATCAGTTGCAGAACCAATAAAGGTCTGCCTGTTTAAAGATAAACAAATACGGTGTGCTGCTCTTGCAATCATTAAAAATGTTGAATTTTTGTTTCGGTCTTGGCTCTCAACTAAAGACTGATGATGAAAAAACAAATAAATAATATATCTGGACTGTGCAGGAATTTCTACATCTGTAAGATATTCTGCTCTGCTGCGACGCACCTGCAGAGGAAAACTTGCTCGCGTTCTGGCTCTGGTTTGTTAAAAACCCTCTCATGTGGGGAGCATGTGGTCACACCAGTGCTGCTGCTCCTGCAAAAGTCTGCATCAAAAGGTTAAATGTGTGAAGGCTCCGAGTCTTAAGATCAGATGCCTCGAGTTAGGAATGTCATGGCTTTTAACATGATTTTATGCACTTCCTCTTACACATGTCTTTGCTTAAAGTGCATAAAGTGAGCACAAATCAAACAGCAGTGAAAGGATTCGATGAGGTGTTTTAAAAGCTTTGTTAGACCCCCATGCTCATCCTGTTGCCACGTTCAGGCTTAGAAATATGTCTTTCATTTCCCAGATCACATGGAGATAAAGATAAACTATAAAAATGACTCACTTTAATATCTCTTTTTCTCTTTCACCGCCTCCTGCATTAACAGTAGCATTGTTCCCCTGAGATTCTGCCATGAAAAACAAATGCATGAAGTACATAAGAAACTGCAATAAAAGTGCAAATGCAAATACACTACATGCATTTAAACTCTTACTTAAGACAAAGCATGTGAGAATTATCAGAAAGAATGACTTGTATGAAAATGAAAAGGTTTTACTGTTTCTAGATTAATATTACTATTGCATTAATGATTCATGTTGCATTTTTACTGCTGTTGCAACCTGCTGTTTCAGGTTGAGCTTATTTTAACAACTTTACATACTTTGTGACAATGCATTTTCCATAAGTAAACTAAAGTTGCACATAAGAACCTAAATAAATGTACTTATTGGTAGCACGGCTGCATATTTAAGCCCTGCGATTTTTTTCCTGAAATGTGTCTCTTTTAGCGGAAGAGAAGAGGCTCCATGTACCTGGAGGAGGAGACCAGCAAGAAGTCAGAGGTGATCTCCTGCATCTTCTCCCTGAAAGAGGAGGTCGGCGCTTTAGCCAAATGCCTGCGGCTCTTTGAGGTAAAATCTCTCCACTAACAGCTCACATGCAAGCCACCACCATTTTCACTCTTCCTGTGATCGGAAGCAAATAAACACGCTTAGTCATCACATGTAACACTCATCCATCAATTCTTTTAAGTCTGTGAAATGAATTTCAAGGTCACTACATGTGATTCATGTTCATTGTTCAAGAGGTTGCCGTCGATTCTGCAGTTAAAAACCAACCAGAAGATGCAGGAATGTTCACCGACCACTGGGGTGATTAAGTCTGCTTGGGGTAAAACTAACCACCACTAACTAACCACATTTTTCTCAAAGTGGTTAAAACTCACAATAAATTTAATTTCAAAATGATTTTGTTGTGAAATGTGAAATGCAAAGACCAACAAAATCATTTTCAGATAGTAAAATATTAAATATTGTTTAAATAAGCAGCTTAAAATTCTGAGAAATAGATGTTTTGTATTTTTTAGAGTTGGTTGAGAAGATCAAGATCTGTCACATATAAATAATACAGTAATCAGGCTGATAGCTTAGCTTAGCATAAAGAATAGAAACAGGGGAAAATATCTAGCCTGGACATATCCAAATGAAAAATAGTTCACTTAAATGCACCTCACTGATTAACATGATGCATCTTGTTTGTTTTATGGTCATGAATAATGCATTGTTTCTTGGTTGGGAACAGTTTCCAAGCAACCAGGCTAAATAAATTGTGGTTTATTACTCCCCATAAATTGGCAAATGATAATTTTAACACTTTTTCCACTTTTTTTGGTATTATGTTGATTTTCTTTGGTTTTTGGTTGATTTGTTGATGATTGGTTGATGTTAACTAATGAGCTTTAAGGGTGCTGGCGGGGAGATAGTGTCACTTCAGACAAACAATAATAGTCTGACCCAAACAGACACACGATGAGCTGATGACGAAACTTTTTCTTTTATGTTCATAAAGTTACTGATTAACATGAAACAAAACAAGTTACATGTACAACACATTTCCTCATAATTCATGAGATGAGACTGTAATATATTACAGTTTTAGAAATATCTAGTTCACTATTTTGACACTGGATTCTAAATGACAGAAAAAAGGATGTATGCAAGATTTTCTGTCATTGTTTTGGTATAGTTTTCATACCTGTGGCTTTTTCTGACCCGCTAAAGAAGGAAACTAAACAAACCAAGCTTATCTCAGATGTCAGATATCAGATGTTTGTGTATCAGTCATGTGCAAATATGACGGGCGGCTCTTTGATCGACCAACCCAGCTCCTCCAGTTATCTGAAACACTGCACCTACTTGTCCATGCACAACATTTGTATTAGTTCTAGTTCCTGTATTTACTGTGCAAAATGTGTTACTTTCATAGAAAATCTCTTACCTATTCATAAAAACATGTACTGATACAGATTAAACTACCCGATGGTTTATGAATCTGTTAAATTTAGTCAACCATAATCCATAAAAGCCAATATATGATAGCGTAAAATAAAGTCAGTGAGCTCACAAGAAAAAATGTATTGCAACTTTTAGTCTGGATGCTATATTCCTTATAATGCAATAGTATTTGTATTAGACTCTCCCCTCCTTCTAAATGCTCATATCTTTTCTTACAAACAACAAATAAGAGACTGATGACCCTGATGACATCACTATGACGTCATCAGGGTTGTTTTGCTTTTTAAACTCCAGAAAGCTCCTTTTTTTATATAAAACTGTTTTCACAAGTTTATGATTCCTAAATTAAACGTCATGTGTGAAAGCAGAAGCGCGCCTTCAAAATGCTCCCTGCATGGTGATGCATCAGTTATAATAATAATAAAATATACAGTAGGACACTGAAAGGGGTCTTATTGCATAACATGAGCTTTTACTTCTGATTCTCGAGTAAATCTGTCTGATAAAGTTTCGTCTGGTGTGCGTACGGTTCTTTAATTCTTTTATCGATCAAAACCGGCTGTGTGTACGTGACTGCATGAACGCTCGAAGTAAACACTGATTGGCAGCGCCTGCATTGTTTAATCTTCAACACTGACGTCATATCAAGTTTGGAGTTTGCTCTCCTCGCAAGAAGAACACAAACAATGTCTAACAAGTATTTTTTTAGGAATATTGGTTTGAAAAAGTGCGAAACATCAACACATCTCCAGATAAAATGTGTTTTGGGTTAATGAAGAACATTTTCTGGAGACATTTCTGGGGGCGGGGATGTGGGTGGTTTGTGTCAAGTGCTGCTCCGCGAATGCAGCCGTAAACATTAGGAACCTATGAGCTTGCACTTTCCTGATCCTCCCCCTGCTCCACCCCCCTCCTCCCCCTTCTCTTCTATAAAACAGGCCAAATGACCCCCAACCCATCGACACTCCCCGCCCCTTCTGCTTTACTGCAATGTTGCACATGCTGATTCCCCTCAAACGAGAACATCCTGCACATTTTCCTCATTTTTTCTTGAGTTTTCTGATAGATTGAAAACGACTGCCCTGCCCGAACCATGTGCTATCGTTTAGCCGGGCAGCCGCGGCACCCATCACATGTTTTTTTTTTCTATCTTGGGAATGTCTAATCTCCATTCTTCAGAGAATTGCACACACACGCACACACAAAAATTGCCACACTGTTTAATCGGATGGGACTCGAGCGCATGTGACATGTGCGTGGTCATCATGTGCTGATTCAGAGCCACGGACCGACCTTGACCTCCCACCTCAGTCAGAGCAGAGAGAGGGTTTAGTGTCGCCTCCATCGCCCAGGAGGGACGGCTCGGAGGGGTACACAAATCTGACAAAATGGCCCCTGCATCCTACTGTGTTGAGGGTTTAAGCTTGGTTATGTTAAGCTGGCCCGAGTCACAGATAGCTCACGTGTTGATGTATTTCTCTTTCTGCACAGAAACTCAGCATCATTGAGCTTTTCTTCTTCATGCAGGGACACATTTGATGTTTGCAAACTGATAAACGTATCTGAATTTAAATGTTGTAATCACAAAGTGTCATTCTGCTAAATGCAATTCTTTAGTAGCTGTCATGGGTTTAAAAAAGTGAAATCAGTGATGGATAATGGATTTAACTTGAACTCACATTCTGCTTTTTTGTAGCTGAACAGTCCTGTATGCATGATAAATTCAGTGTAGGTTACACAGATAGTTTTATATATCATATTCTTGAATTTATGATGAATAAGAATAGAAAATATCTTTATTCTAAGAGAGCAGTGGTAAGTCTCCTTACTGTGAACAGATAACGGGACATCACAAAAAAAGCAAGTCATCTTTCCTTTGGAATCCCAACCTGGACTCTTTGGTTGCTCCTGGGGGGATTCAGGACCACATGGCCCTTAAAAAACGCTCTTACATATAGAATGGGATCCAGATGGGAGAAATCGGGAGGCCCTGCTGCTCACGCCCTCCTCCTTACTTAGCCTATAAAAGACGGAGAACATCGTACTCCCTCTCTGCCTCCCTAAAGTTACGCAAACAAAAACACATTTTTGATGGTAATAACCACTTAAAGATAGTCACGCTCTCCAGCACGAGCCGCAGCCTCTCTGCATTTTGGACGTTAAGAAGAACTTGTGAATTGCATCCAAAAAAGTTTGGATGCACGCCAGTGGTTTTGTGTTCATGCTGCAGAATGAGAAAAGCCTAAATGCCGGCCGGGGAGGGCGATTTATTTGACAATTTTGAGTTAAACCACTGCAATATGTCCTGAAAGCCTTTATTATGCAAGGCCAGTCTGCCTGTCTCAGTTTGCAGAGAGAGAGTGTTCAAGGCAGCTCCGACCAGAGGTCAGTGGACTCCATAAAACCTGATATACAGCCATCAATTTAGTGACCACACAATGCCCTCTAGTGGTTGAATAAAGGCAGTGCTGCAGCCTGTTGCAGCAGAACACTCCATTCTTTATGTTTGCCTAACATAATGTGTTTTTTTTATCCTCTGTGTTTTTTAATTTAAAACAAAATGCATGTAATAAAATGTAGAGACTGCCAAACTGAACAGGCTAAACAATCGGCCTCACCCAAGGTCTCTCTTGTGTCTGGCCCGCAGGAGAAGGGCATCAACCTGACGCACATCGAGTCCCGTCCATCGCGAATGAACAAAGACCAGTTCGAGTTCTTCATCAGCGTGGACCCCACCTGCTCCCAGGCCCTGGATGAGGTCATTGACGGCCTGCGCACACAAATCAGCGGCCACGTGCATGAGCTGTCACGCAACAAAGAGAAGGACACAGGTTAGTGAGAGTGTGTGAGTGAAGCGAGAGGATGCACACTGAACAAGATAGGCATGAATCCTCAATATGATTAAAAACATTTAAAAAATGGGTGCACGATTCACACGCTGAAATGTCAACCATGTTGTTTGCTCCAATGTGAGTTTGGAGTTTGCATCTGTGTAATGGGAAAGAGGAAAGATCAAGCAAAACTGTCATAGCCACAAAACAAACAATAAAATCAATTTAATCTGTAACTAGTATTAAAGTATTGACAGTTTTTAGTATTACATGTTATAAGAAGATTTGTTAAGTGATTGTTAATACCCATTACGTCCCCACTTTTCTTTTTTTTTTTTTTAATTCCTCCTAAGATGAACAGGGATGCCTGTGCCACATTGCATTGTGGTCCATGAGATAATTGCAAAACATTTCACTAAAAACTAAAAATATCAACCTCGTGGCGACACCAGAAGAAAAGTTAGGGGATTACCGAAGTTGTTAGTCTTCATCCTCTGGCGATCATGAACATCTATACTTAAATTATAGTCAGGAGCAAAGTGGTGGACACACACACACACACACACACACACACACACACACACACACACACACA
>JBAJHX010000002.1:4014528-4029420 GCA_037176925.1 Amniataba percoides | reverse complement strand
TAAATTATAGTCAGGAGCAAAGTGGTGGACACACACACACACACACACACACACACACACACACACACACACACACAGGGATTTTGCCATTCCTGGAGCTCAAAATCTAATAACACAGAGATCAGTGCAGTTGAAATGGTCCATTTATCAGCCGAGCAGTGTCGGCTGCAGGCCCGACGCTTCCAGCCAGACCGGGTAATGGGCAGCCGACGTCGCCGCAGAGACTGATGTCCCGTCGCCCACATCGCGACCCCTTTATTAGTTGTTTCCAGAATGACATTAGTTTAGTTACTGAGGACCAACAGGCTCGGCGGGAACAGAGGGGGCCCTGTGTGCCAGCCCCAGACTAACACAGGGCAGGAGAACATGCCAAGGTCACGGCGGGCTGAGACGGACGGGGCCACCAAGGATCCTCCTTTGACCCTGCGTGGACCCCGCGGTCTGCCGGTCAGGGTCAAGTGGACGAGGGGGAGTATTTATGGCCTGTTTTGGAGGCCGCCTGTTTATAGAGGAGCCTGGCAGGGACCTACTGTCTTCGCGGGGCCCTCGGGCTGGACCACACTGCACAAATATAGATTAATGTTTGGGCCCCAGTGTTTTTGAGCGCCATAAATCCACATGAACAAGCAGATGACCGCTGATCGCTGCTCTGCTGAGTGTCAAAATGCCACAGAGCTGAAAAAAAAAATCCTTGCAGGCAAAGCATCGACAATATTACCAACATCAAACTGTACTTATTCATATCAGTCACACAATACAACAGCTGCAACAAGTAATTATTTTCATTCCTGATTAATTTATAAAATGAGTGAAAAATATCCAGCCAAGATGTCAAAGCAGCAGTCAAAATTCAAAGATAGACCATTTATAATCATAAAGAAGAGGAAAATGGAAATTCCTCGCTTTAATTTTACTAAAAAAGCTATTAGACACACCCCTCTTCTTTGGATGTGACTGTACAAGTTGAATTAAACCTAAAACATTTTAATTTCATAAATCAAATACGAATACTAATATCGGATGTTTGAAAATCCTCACATTAGTGTTTTAAGGCTGTTATAACTACAAGTTTGCCAGAAGGGGGAGACAAAAATTCTTTCTCTTTTAAAAATACAGTAATATTTATGGTTTTTAGGATTTAATCTGTTAGTAAAAAACATCAGTAAAAATGTAATGTTCACAATTATGTTTAATTAAACTGGCAATTCAGCACAAGTCTTGAACAATTAAAACAAACAAGTGGGAATATTGCATTTTCTTTAGTTTATAATGAATCCTTCATATTTACACAGGGGACAGCCACAATATTTCCTCCTGCGAGCTTAGAAAAAGAGTATTTTGTTGGCTGAAATTAGCAACCTCACCACTAGATGCCAGTAAATCTCACACATTACGCCCTTAAGAGATTATCAAAATTGGAATTTTTTTTTTACATTGTTTTCAGCTCTAAAACATGTAGAATAAAGGGGCAGTGAGATAAAATGACACGACTTATTTTAACATCCAGAATTTCTACATTTGTGTGTTGTGTGTGTCGTGAATGCTTATTTGGTTTGACCCAGATAAATACGTGTTGAATAAAAACATAAATTACCGCCGTTTAATAACCGTTATTATTCTCCAGTGCCGTGGTTCCCTAATGACATCCAGGACTTGGACCGCTTCGCCAACCAGATCCTCAGTTACGGCTCCGAGCTGGATGCTGATCACCCGGTAAGGACTGACTCATCCGTCATCACTGTGTGTGTGCTGCATCCTGCCTCTGCATGTATGTGTGTGTGAATACGTGTCCACTCACGCCCACATGTGTTATGAAAGACGGGTCTGCGGAGATGACAGGCTCCACTCTGCCGTCTATTATAATGGAAACTATCTAGACACACAAATTGATGTCATTGCTTTAATTGAGCCCCTATAATTATAGATAATTGCTCCCTTTTGCCACCGCCATTAAAGCAAAATGTATTCATCATAAGCTGAAAAACACTCTACAAAGGCTTCATTTGAATATGTATCTGCCTGCTCTTATTAGAGACGGAGTGCATAATGCTGTCAAAGGCCACGGGTTTAGCCTTAGCAGAGGATTTCCACTCTTTGATTTAGCTGTGAGTGGCCAGGCGGTGATCATGAGATCTAACATGGCTTTCCTTTGTGTGTGTGTGTGTGTGTGTGTGTGTGTGTGTGTGTGTGTGTGTGTGATCAGGGCTTCACAGATCCAGTGTACAGGGCCCGCAGAAAGGAGTTTGCCGACATCGCCTACAACTACAGACAGTAATTAACTTTATAATCTTTATTTTCAACATTTTAATACCTGGGTAGTTGTTCTGGGTTGTTTCTTTACCTGTTACTGCCTTGAAAATCATCACAATCAAATAGGATCAAATTACAGGCAGTCAGTGGATTTAAAGGGTCTTTGTGTGTGTAATTGACATATTATTCACAGGCACTACAAAGAGCGCCCTGAAATTTACATAACTGTGTAAAACTGCAATGACGTGGTCATGAGGAAATTTAGGGAAACCCTAATCAAATTAAAATAGCTATTTAAACATATTTCATTACAATATTACACATTACATAGTGGAAATACGTTTTTTAAAAGAATAGTGTTGTTTCTCTGTATAGCAGCAGGAGGATTAATTGAACATAGAAATATAAACACGGACAGTGATGCATTATCAGTGATAATTTTCCAGAAAAACACTAGTGTCATTTTACATTTTTGGCAGGATTTCTACGAACTCTGCCAAAAGTGTTGTAAAATATTGATATTGTGTATCCTTTATATAAAAATGGAAAAGTACATTAACTAGCAGATCCAGAAAAGAAGATCATAGATATAGAAAAGGTGGGTCAGCTTCTTTTAAAGTCCAAAAACATTTGTGTAAAAGATTCCATTATAGTGTCTTTTAAGTGATTTTGAAAGCTTTATATATTTAGATATTTTTGTAGAAAATTCTGAGCAAATTGGCGCCTCAGACGTTTTTTTTCCGATAATACCACTAGGGGTCACCAAAGTCAGAAATATTCTTCATGCAATTCACACAGGCGCTTTAATGAGCTCATACACTAAAATAAATACATTCACCTAGTTTTCCTCAAGAGATAATACTACACCATTATGCATATAAAAATTCTGTGTGTGTGGCATCTTAGTTTTGTTCACATACAAACTCTCCGCACTGTGTCTATCTGCAGGTATACGTATGTACCTTTATCCCTTTACTGTTTATTTTCTGCAGCAGAATATAAGAATGGTCTTTATATTAATATGCAAAACTCAAAAAATGAAAATGCAAAACAGCACAAAACTGATGCAACGACCTCGTGTGTTTGTCTCAGCGGCCAAATCATCCCTCGAGTGGAGTACACGGAGGAGGAAAGGTCCACGTGGGGCAAAGTGTTCAAGGAGCTGAAGACTCTGTACCCGACTCACGCCTGCCGCGAACACAACCGGGTCTTCCCCCTGCTGGAGAAATACTGCGGCTACAGGCACGACAACATCCCGCAGCTGGAGGACGTCTCCCGCTTCCTGCAGTGTAAGTCCAGATGACGAAGATCTGTATTTGGTTCTCGGTGTTTGACGTAAGTTTTATCAAGTGAAAATGATAAATAATAAAGGAAAAAGAAATTTGTTGTTCTGATCCGAATGGACGGACATGTAGCAAAAATGATTTTAATTGAATTTCTGTAAATAATTAACTAATTTTACTCTCTGAAACCATCTGGTTAAAATGGTTACTCTTTTTTTATTCTGCATTATTAATTCTATAAAATGCAATATGCAGGCCACTGTTAGGGGAAAACATCCACAATATTCTCAGAATGAAAGCATAAGATTAGTGCATAATTTGAAAAGGAAAGGTCTTAGAGAATAAAAGCATTCGTATGTTATGTTTAGGTTGGTTATATCATGTCACTGCTTTCATTTCATTTCAGTATCTCTAATAATCTTTGGTAAAACCCATAATTTCATGTTTACCAGCATTAATTGGACATGTAAAAGATGAAACCGTGCTCCCACCTGTTTTTTTTCCTGTAAATATTTTGACGTTATTCTAGAAACCTCGTATTTCAGTGGCTCTAACACGGCGTCATTTAAGTTTGCTTTGATGAATTTAAACTGGCTGAGTCATCCAGCTGCAGCATCACACACGACATGAAAACATCATTTCATTTTGGAAACCCTGCGGCGTGAATGTGGGAGGCAGGGCCTGTTCAAACGCCCTACTTCCTATCCCTCCCTCCTCCCCTCACCGCTCTTATTCAACACGACCAAACGCTCACCTCTTTCATCTCCCCGTCCTCCTCCTCCTCTCCTGCAGCGTGCACAGGTTTCCGGCTTCGCCCTGTGGCCGGCCTGCTCTCGTCCCGGGACTTCCTGGCCGGACTCGCCTTCCGAGTCTTCCACTCGACGCAGTACATCCGCCACCCCTCCAAGCCCACATACACACCTGAGCCGTGAGCGTCTGATCTCAATTCAGAAAAAGAATTAAAAACACAAAAATATACATTTCATGTGATGTTAAGGAGTTTTTTTTTCTTTTTCCCCTGCAGGGATATCTGCCATGAGCTCTTGGGACACGTCCCTCTGTTTGCTGATCAAAGTTTTGCCCAGTTCTCACAGGTAAGGGCAGAAATAATAAGTATAATAAGTATTTTGTCTTTATATGATTGTATTCATTTAACACAGAACTTATTACACATCTCATTCAGGTTAGATTTACAATAATTTATCAGGAAAGTGCGCATTAATTCTCTGTTGAATCTACTGAATATAACTTTAAAAGTTCATTTTTCAATCTTTAAGCTTTGACTTGTTTCTGTGCAGGAAATCGGTCTCGCCTCTCTCGGTGCCCCTGACGAGTACATCGAGAAACTTGCAACTGTGAGTACACGAGAATCAGTAACATGACGTGAACTAATTTAACTAACTCATTTCATACTGATTAATATCGATACTCATGAATACGAAATTCAACAGGTGGTTTGCACAAACTTACACAAACAAATGCATCAAGGCATGATGAACAAAAGATAAAACACCATAACCTTCTATGCTTCGACATGCATGTGCAAGAGTGAATCTGAAGGATCTGTGTGCATTTGTTGCAGGTGATACCCGAAGGTGATTTTAAAGATCACCCGCTCTTGTTTTTGTGAAGTTTTGGAGCGGTGACGGCACTCTCATGAACCTTTCGTGTGTCCTCAGGTTTACTGGTTCACCGTGGAGTTTGGCCTCTGCAAGCAGGGCTCAGAGATTAAAGCTTACGGCGCCGGCTTGCTTTCATCGTTTGGGGAGCTGCAGGTAAGAGGATCAGAAGGGGGGCTTGTTCGAGTCACTTTCAGCAAACACAGACACCCCCTCAACGCCGAGTTCCTCCCCATGCGGTGACATAACACAGTCACCTCGTTGTACAACAGGCAGTGGGTTAGTGGTTCAGGTTTAATGTGTCACTGTGGGTAAAGTGGTTCAGTGGGTAAGTGGGGGCAGAGAGAGGAGCCCGCTATCGAGGTCATGAGTTACATCAGCGGATCGGAGGATGTGCACTCTGCCGAGTCACATCAACGAAAAAAAAATATCCCTGAATCCTGCTGCACTTCCTGTGGATGGCGGCGGGGAACAGGGACACGCTCCTCATTAGGAAAACATACACAACGAGGTCGAACGCGTCACTAAGCTGAACTGTTCTCTTGCAGTACTGCCTGACAGACAAGCCCAAAGTCCTGCCCTTCGACCCCGACAAGACCAGCCTGCAGAAGTACCCGATCACAGAGTACCAGCCCGTTTACTTTGTCGCTGAGAGCTTTGAGGACGCAAAAGAGAAAGTGAGGTAAGAAGGTGGTTTGAGGCGTCCCGCTAAACTTTGTTTGGTGCAGAAAATATCAGAAAAACACACCTGACATCTTTAGACACAAAGACATTCAGTTTGCTGTCAAAGAGGAACAAAGAAACCCGAAAATATTCACATTTCAGAAGCTGAAACTTTTCTCAAAAAATAACTCAATTATCGCAATAGCTGGCAATAAAGTAATCGATTAACTGACCAATCATTGCAGCTCTAGTTCCTGCATATATACACAGTAAATTTGGGAATAAAACATACCTAACTAACTTGTTTTTTTCTCTGCTGACAGGAAATTTGCAGCCACCATCCCCAGGCCCTTCTCAGTCCGCTATAATCCGTACACCCAGAGCATCGAAGTGCTGGACAACACCCAGCAGCTCAGGAACCTGGCGGACAGCATCAACAGTACGTATCACACACTGCAGGCTCATTTCCTTTAGTCTGGCTGGTCTTACTCTTTATTTAAAACTGCAAATGTTTTTCTTTTTTGGTTTGTGATCTCTTAAAATGAGCAACGTCCACACGTGACAACTCATCATCATAATCAGTTGCATCACAGTCACAATAAAAATCCTTATCTTCATGAATATAAACTCAGAAATTATTTTTTGTTTTTGTCATAAAAATTATATTTCCGTTTGCCATTTTTGATGTGTGAGTCTTTAAGACTTTAAGCCTAAAGAGCTACTTATGATTATAAATAGCTTCTGGTCCTGACTGTGTGATGGTCACATACAAAAGCAAAAAAGTACTGAATATCATAAGGATATTAAGATTATTATTTTATCATTTTCCTTACAGACTGCCGTCATTAAAGTGTAATAATTTCTTTTGACATCTTCATTTTAAAAAGGCACAACTTCAGTCCTTTAGGGGTCAAATTAGGAAAGAAGCATGTTTTATTTCTGCTTCTCTGTCCTTTTAATCGTCAGTCAACTTCAAATTTAACTTGGGGCCCTCGTGAGGAGCCAGTGATTTAAGGGATAATTCTCATGTTATGCAATATGTTATGAAAAAGAAATAATAATCAGAACCGATGACAGCTCGGATCAGCAGACATCACTCAGTAACAAGCACAGCGGGCCGTGGTGACATAACAGGATCTATTTATGTCTTACAGCCTGTTGATGACATTTTATTGATGTAATCCTCATTCAGGAAGGAAATGGAGCAAAGACGACCAACGAAGAGCTGTTATAGGAAACTGATTGCAAAATAATGATTTTTATCTTATTTTTTTGTCTTATTTCAGGTGAAATGGGGAAATTGTGCGAAGCCCTGCGTAAACTGGAGTAACCTGCGATCTGAGCTGAAGCACCCTGAGATTTCTTACTTTCTTCTAAGCTGTTTTGCTTTGCATGCTTGCAAATTAGCCTCCTTTATATTCAAATATGCAAGTCAAATAATGACAATATTACTGTAATCCAATGTAGTATTTTAGTGAATAGTGAGTGTTGAGTAGTCTGTTACTAATATAGAATAATAATGAATGTTACAGTCAGTATTATAACAGTATAAATGTTTTTAAGAGGCCTGTTTTTCAAAATAAGAGTGTTTTTGTCAATCAGCATCTTTTTAGTGACTTTGATGAATTTAAAAGCTGACATGTAAACTGGAGCTGAAAAAATGCCATTTTTTTCTATGCTATTAAACCTAAAGGCATATTGAGACACATTTAGCTTTTATTTCCCTAAATCAAATGTTTTATATATATATATGCATGTTTTAATGAAACAAATAAATATTTCTCTCCTCTCTTTCTGTCTTTCATTGCTTCCTTTAGTGAGAGTTCTCACATCTCTTAATATTAGGAAAATATTATTAAAAGAATACTAAATAAATATTTTTTATCATGGTCCCTTGCTTACGGCTATATTCTCAGCCTGTATTAAATAAGCCAGTTATAGGCCAAAGTCAGAATAATTTCACAAAATGTGTCACAAAAAGTACAAAAACAAAGTAAATATGTGTTTTTGCACTCATAAATAGAGGCTGCTTTATGAACAGATAATGACATTTGAAGCTTCTTAATAATAACTTTTACTATTAAGACGTGTAAAATCAAATGATCATTAATTATCTGTATATATGCCATCATTCACGGTTTAACTGCTGTGCTATCTCTTACAACTGTATTACAGCTTATTATAGACCATGTATTTTATGTTTGGATTGTATGTTAAACTGCTTGTAAATGGGGGTTAAAATAAAACCTTGGCAGACTTAAAAATTAAATAAAATGAGAAAAATTATTTTTTTTGCTGTCAGTTAGTGTATTTATTAATTATGCTGGGAATGTGTTTTGGATTTGAGATGCTGATTTTGCAATTAGGTAATAATATAAGTTATATAACAGATTAAACCTTATTATTATCAGCACCATCATTATTAGGCCTATTATTATTGTTATCATTATTATTATAATTATTATCATCAGACACTTAATCTGTATTTTTTTTCATAAAGACTGTTTTAAAGCTTATGTAACATGTAATGACCTGCTTTGCTTGGATGTGTGTCCCTTTTTTTATTTGTGATCAAACTATTTTTGGCGCATAAAAAAAAAACGTCACATCACGTCGTGACGCAAACCAAAGAAGGCACGTGCGCCACTTGCGCAACTCATCTCCATGAAAAGGCTTCAGATGTGCGTCTATTTAAACCTGCAGGGAGGAGACACGCTCTCACACACCTTCACACACACCTCCCCTCAGCATGAAGGCGGACAGCGCCGCGCAGTCTGCGCCCTTCAGCGGCAGGAAGCACAGCCTCATCGAGGACGCGCGTCGGGAGCGCGCCGGCGGCTCCGGAGGCCCCGCGGGGCCGCGCAGGCCCGGAGCCGGATCCGAGGACGAGGACCAAGCCGGCAGGGTCCCTCTGAGCGTCCTGTTCAGCCTCAGCAGCGAGAAGAGCTCCGGCTTCTTCAAGACCGGCAAGATCTTCGAGGTGAGTAAAAGAAGCAGAGAGAGTAGAAATACTTTTTTTTTTTTTAATCATCAGTGAGGCTCTTTTTTTAATAAGCAGGCTGTGTTTAGTCAATGCAATACTCTGTGTTAAGTACATTTAAGTTACTTTTATTACTTTTTGAGGAACTTTTTATTCCATTAAATTTATTTTACAGCTTATTACTGATGCAAAATATCATCAATGAATCAATGATGGTGTAATGACATAAATTCAGATCCATTTTTATTGATTACATCGGAGATTTACAGACTACTGGCAGATAAAGTGTTTTATCTTCACGGGCTGCATTAAAGTGATGGACATATTGATGCATTATTAATGATCACAGAGCATTGTAATATGTATGTTATTCTGAAATGGACCACTGTGCATAATAAGTACTTTTACTTTTGCTACTTTAAGTATAATTTTATGCTAATACTCTCCTACGTTCACATAAAAGGCGCAAGACTTTTTACCAGAGTATTTTTACAAAGTGGTATTGTTACTTTTATACTTAAGTATAAAAAAAAGTTGTCCTCCTCCAGCACTGCGATTCTTTTGATAATTGATTAATCTGCTCACTTTCTTCCTGATCAATTGGTTGATTAATTGCTGATCAGTTTTCTGCAGCTCCATGTTGATGTGCTGCTGATTTACGGTGGTTTATAACAAACTATGTAAGTTTGTGATCTAAAATATAACCAGTAACTATACAGCTGTCAAATAACTGGTGGGATAAAAAACTTCCTGTAGAATAATGTAATTAAATTCTGAATATATAACTATATAAATAAAGTTTTTGACATTATCAAATGCCAAAAAAGGCCCTAAAATGGTGAAACCCTTATTAAAAGATCAATTTGAGGTCGGTTTATTTGATTTTATCATTTAGTATAGGCCACTAATGACAAGATAAACTATTATTGAATGAAAGCAGAAGGGAAATTTCTTCAATTTAAAGACAAAAACTAAACTTAAAGGCTTTTTTTGGGATGTTAAAGCTGATTCTCTCTGTGGTGTTTTGGGGGTATTTTATTCTCTCTCTTTTACGTCCCTTGCAGACGTTTGAAGCGAAACTTCTCCACATCGAGAGTCGGCCGGGGAGGAAGTCGAAGAACAGCACAGCAGAGCTGGAGTTCTTCATGAAGTGCGAAGTTCACAGCTGCGACCTGGGCGTCTTCATCAACTCGCTGAAGAGAGTGGCCGACGACGTTCGCTCCATACCGGAGGAGAAAGGCAGCTACCTCCTCTTATTATGACACTTTTTCATGATTAAACCTTCCCATCAGGCCGTCACACGCAGTGTTATTATAACCAGAAGTGCTCCTTTTATGAGAGCTACCCTGTGATAATAAATAAGCTCTAATGGACTGTTTCCTCTCCCGTCACAGTTCCCTGGTTTCCCCGTCAGATAAAAGACCTCGACAGGTGCAACATGTTAATAACCAAATACGACCCGGACATGGACCACGACCATCCTGTGAGTCTTTACGCGTCTCCTGCAAAACATTGCATATTTATCCCACAACCAACAGCCCACTTACGGTGATTAAACGTCTTTTCTGCAGGGATTCAGCGATCCAGAATACAGAAAAAGACGAGCTTTCATCTCGGAGCTCGCCTTCAGATACAAACAGTGAGTCAAATATGTAAGAAAAAAGTGCATTTATCCTCTTTAAACTCTAAATTTCATTCAGATATTCTCTCATAAATTAATTATCTTTGTCACAGAGGGGACCTGTTGCCCACAGTGGAGTACACAGCAGAGGAAGTGTCCACATGGTGAGCACGAAAAGCAGCATGCAGATGTGAAGTGGAGAGTGGGGGGGGTGATTAAAATAGCAAAGATAATATTGTTGTTGTGTTAACAGGAGGGAGGTTTACCGGCAGCTGCGGAGCATTTATCCCAGTCTGGCCTGCAGGCAGTTCCTGGACGGCCTGCAGCAGCTGGAGAGGGAGTGTGGCTACGGAGAGGACCGCATCCCTCAGCTCCGAGAGGTTTCTGCCTTCCTGAAAGGTGACCGAGGCTGCAAAATCATCACGTTAGAGCAGATTTAGCCTTCAAGAGACAGGATACCGAATAAATCACTCTTTCTATACTAAAAAAGGCAGAATTATGTCAGCATTTTGTCTTTAAAAGATTAAAAAGTGGAATAAATGAATGTTTTTGCTCTTATTTGGTCTATACAAGTAGAGAAAGACAAAATAGAAAAAAGAGCAATTTGAAGGATGAAGGGTCCAAGTCCTGGATTCACAAGCCTATTAAAGTAATAGTACCAGTATTATAAAAAAAAAAGTAGTATCAAAACTAAAAATCTATTCCATAGTACAAGTAAGTGATTGATTCTTATATATGATGATATTAGATTTGTTAAAGATGATTTAGCTGCTCAATGTGGAAACTGTTTTACTTTATTTAGTTAGTCCAGTGGTGCCCAATTTAAACTGCTTAAATGTTGTATTTTGTAAGATTAAGTGTCGTCATATATAAAGTTGTAATCTGAAAAGAAACTGTGGTGGAGTAAAAAGTAAATAAAGTAGCAGAAAATGTAAATAAGTACAGTACTCGAGTAAATGTACTTAGTTATTTTCAGTGATCGTCCATTGGCTGAACTTCTTTTCTGCTCCGTTCAGAGAAAACTGGCTTCCAGCTGCGTCCGGTCGCCGGCCTGCTGTCGGCCCGAGACTTCCTCAACAGTTTGGCCTTCAGGGTGTTTCAGTGCACTCAGTACATCCGGCACTCGTCTGCGCCCATGCACTCCCCCGAGCCGTGAGTCACCGCTTTCATTCGTTAAGTTTGTTAGAAGTTTGCTGCTGATTCTTCTTTCATTGACTCGTTTTAATCTGTTCAACAGAGACTGCTGTCACGAACTACTCGGACATATTCCGATGCTGGCAGATAAAGAATTCGCCCAGTTTTCACAGGTAAACATATTTTTATCATATATGTATATAAATGGGCCATCCTGCAAAATGAGTGCTCGTACTTTTATTACTTTTAATGTATTTTGATGCTGATACAGTAAAATGATGAATCACTGATTGATCTTCTTGTGATTCATTTGAACGATTTCAGGAGATTGGACTCGCCTCACTTGGAGTTTCAGATGAAGAAATTGAGAAATTGTCCACAGTAAGTTTTATCAACTTTTAAATGAGGATTTTAAAGGTATCTGAAGTTTCACACTAACATATTCAGACCTTCAGTATCCTGTATTTTTAGTATTTAATGTAAAAAACTGAACAAATGTACATGCTGAATGTATCTGAGGGAAACGCAGGCTCTCTCCAGTTTAATGGATCTCTTATGCCATCTAGTGGTTTAAATAAGTGACTGCACATCATTTTTAATATCCTCTCCTCTGATCATATCTTTTTATTTTCATCTTCTCCCTTCACAGTTGTATTGGTTCACGGTGGAGTTTGGCCTCTGTAAGCAGAACGGAGCAGTGAAAGCTTATGGCGCCGGACTCCTGTCGTCCTACGGAGAGCTCGTTGTGAGTTTGCTCCTCACGTTTAAGCATGTTAGTGCACATCTGTGTTTTCTGCATGTTTTCCTGACTGTGTTTCGTCTGTCCCTCCAGTATGCACTGTCCAATGAGCCCGAGTACAAACCGTTTAACCCCGAGGAGACGGCGGTGCAGCCGTACCAGGACCAGACCTACCAGCCTGTTTACTTTGTGTCTGAGAGCTTCGAGGACGCAAAGACTAAACTGAGGTACTTTTAACTTTAGGATGAGAGTGACATGACAGTTATCCCTCAGATTAGAAGATAAGACATTAAAGCAATTCTTTAAACAAGTTTCTCTCCCAAAAATACAGTCAGATGTGTTAAAATAATAAACTTTGGATCACTTTTACACAAACATCTCTGCCGAGCTGAAGGTTTTAAATGAAATCAAAATCACAACCTGAACCTGATTAGTTATTTGTGCCTTCTTTTCTTTACTTTTTTTTTTTCTAACTTCCTTGAGGACGGATGCTCATTCTTGACTTTTTGTTAAACTGGATATTTGATTTATGTGTAACTACAGTTAGCACACATTCAACACATATCTAGATATTCTAGTTTATATTGTTGGATCATTAATGTTTGTATTGTATTTCATTTCTCACCCACCTTCATGAGTGTCATTATCTTGTTTCTTTTGTGACAAAACTTCTCAAAGGGATTAATAAAGTACTTTGTCTGAATGGCTAATTAAAGGAAAAATCTAAAGGGAAAATCTAAATTAAAGTTATGCTGCTGAATTTTCTAATATATATGTACATGTCTACATCCACTGCATCCTGAGGTTTTTAACTTTATGTCTCTGAAGGTGTGAAAACATTTATAAGATTTTTCGGCACACTTTAAAACCTTCATTAAAGCACATTAACATCTTCTTCTTCTTCCCTGCCTTTAGTGGTGCATTACTGCCACCTGTAGGTCAGTGAAAAGTAAAACCATTGGCAGGAACATGCATCATCCATATATCAACAAACATGGATCCATTTGTAAAATTTACTGAGTCATAATGGATGCAGATGATGCCCAAAATCATTTAGCCTGTGCAGAAGTTCATTAAAACATTTTTTTCTTATCTGTCACCCATCTGTGTCTATGCACCTATTAACGGTCCCTCATATGCATCACTTCCACAGGAGATACTCTGCAGGCATCAAGCGCCCCTTCGCGGTTCGCTACGAGCCCTTTACCTGCAGCGTGGAGGTTCTGGATCAGCCCAGCAAGATCCAGAACGCACTGAGCCAGATGAGGGAAGAGCTGAAGACCCTTCACGGCGCCTTGGAGAAGCTCAGCGCGTCTTAAGGCCCAGAAGCAGGCATGCAGACGGACGGACGAGCAAAAAGGACGGACGTTTGGCCTGCATACAACACAAGACACATGAAGAAAATCACAGCGTAGAATAGTTTGTGAGCCGTTTGTTTGTGTGTATAATGTCAAGATCATGTACAAAGAAATAAACGTTTATTT
The DNA here is from genome assembly GCA_037176925.1 of Amniataba percoides. NCBI lineage: Eukaryota > Metazoa > Chordata > Actinopteri > Centrarchiformes > Terapontidae > Amniataba > Amniataba percoides. The sequence continues at coordinate 4,015,647 of JBAJHX010000002.1, read as the reverse complement.
TCATGAAGAAACGTCAAGTGTTTAATATGCAGAGTCTGAAAAAAATGAAGAGAAAAGTGGTGTTTGCCTGCAGGAGGAATAAGAGCGAGAGAGAGCGAACCACTACAATAAAGGGCATGTCGGCCATTTTCTAGCTTTTAATTCCAAACCAACTATTTCCATTTGGAAAATTCTTGGAACCCATTTATCTTCATGTGTTATTAAGCAAAGGGAAGGAGCTAATTATGAATGATTTAAGTATCGTGTTCCCTCAGCTGGTCAAGGCCGGAGCCAGTGAAGAGACCCAGCACAGCAGCGAGGGCCAGGCCACCGGGACCTCACGGCCGACCACAGCACGGTCCGCGGGGCCGCGCTGCTGACAGACGCTCTTCTCTCTTTATTTCTCTTTCTGTGCGCGACTGGAGGATTTGGCCTTCGGGGCGTTTTGACAGCCGTCCAGCGGTTTGATCTCCACGCAGGCGACAATGCGTATCAGAGTCTGCGCACGTCAAAGCTTCCCCCCCCCCCAGAAGGAGACAAATCATCTCCATCTGCCGGACTCGTAAAGCATCACCTCCGTCAGCATGGTGGCTGGCAAATGCTCCCGTCGGCCACCTTGTGTTGGGAAGCTTTCCCTTCCCATAATTCCACTGTACAGTAAATCAAGCCCTGCTCCGGCCTCCCTAGGAAACCCTGTGTTTGTGGAGTAGAAAAAAAAAGTGTTTGAAGAGAAAGAGAGAGAGAGAGCAAGTGGAGGGAAAGAGTGATCTACTGCTTGACAAGTGTGCAGGGACACACACATGCACGCACACACTCCAGGCAGAAGTCAAACACTTTATAATTCCTTGTATCTCGTCCTGCATCCAGCGGCCTCAAATCCACAAATCCCCACGAAGCCGCCGCCAGGATCCGAATCTGCTGAGTGCCAAACAAAAGCGGGGTTGCCGCGGCAACGGGGCGACCGGGTTAGGGATCCAGCCAGATTCTTGTGCCTCGCGCACTCGCCGCAAATCCCAAAACGCTGTATCATCCCGACTCCAACCATAAGTGTTTCTTTTATTGATGTCAGGGCCATCCCATCCCCACGCTGGCTTGGTTGCCTCCTCCGGACTGGAAACAGGGTCAGGAGGTTCAGTCTGT
>JBAJHX010000002.1:4001329-4014428 GCA_037176925.1 Amniataba percoides | reverse complement strand
TGTCAGGGCCATCCCATCCCCACGCTGGCTTGGTTGCCTCCTCCGGACTGGAAACAGGGTCAGGAGGTTCAGTCTGTCCTCAGGCCTGGGAACTCAAAAGATACTGCACAAGGTGTGAGTGAACAAACTGCTTTTTTTAATAGTTTGACATTTTGGGGAAACAGGTGAGAAGAAGCATTTATCTCACAGCGTGGGAGAGAAAACCTGCACTTCAAAAGCCGCCTGATAAAACACGTCGCACCTTTTTCCTTTAATACAGAAGGAGAAATGTAAAAATTTGTGGCTTTCGGAGGACATGCTGAAACGTCTGTTCAGGTGAAACAAATGCAACACAAGATTGTGGATGCATTTTCTCCCAATGTTGCAAAATAAAGTCTCTGCAAAAGTTCATCTTGCCCTGAATGGTTGCAAGAAACTGAGGCGATAAGTAAGAAAAAGGGTTGAGCTGCTTTGTGGGGTCTTCTGGCTTCAGCAGCATCACAGACGTGAGGCCGAGGCGACCGTGACGGCTGGGTCATGTCGAACGGAGGCAGGTTTTATTCCAGAGGCTGAGCCCAGATGGACGACTCCAGCAAAAGAAAAACCTGGAAGACTAAAACGACCTGGCTCAGGCCCGGGAGGGACTGAAGACTGATGAATGATGAACAGTAGAGGAAGACTTAGTAAAAAAAACAACAAAAAAAAGGTGTTTGTGGGAGTGTTTTCTCATTTCTACAAAGCCAGGCTGGCTGCTTCCATCCAGACTTCTTTGTAATGTCCTGACTCAGCACTTATTCTCATCCTGCTTAAGTCTTGATGAGAAAACAAATAAGCAATAATTTCCCAACATGTCCAGCTCTTCCATTATAAAGCACAACTTCTCACTTGCCAGATCATTAAAGATTCCTTTGGATGGTGATTCCTCCTCCTGGAAGACACATTATTTTGATTTTTTTGCGAGCTTGTTGGTGTCCACTACGGTTTAGAAATGTTATTAATAAATGCTGATTTCTGTTCAAGTACGACTTTATAAGATAAACGGTTCATCTCTGTAGAGATCCAGACAAACAGTTTCTGACTTCAGCGCAGGTGCAGACGTTAGATCGGTCTTTTCATGTCATGAATATTGGAAAGAAAGCAAAATAATTAATAGCATTAATGTAGAAATATTAATTTACTCCTTAACAAAGGGAAACTTGGATTGAAAGAATCTGGTAGTTTAAGCCTACAGAAGAAGAAGTCAAAGATACAGGGTTTTTACAATAATCTATAAAGTCTATAGTTGTAAATATTACTTATTAGTTATTGATGGATTTTGGTTCAGATGCTCTGCAGCACTTTTAAAGGAGGTAAATGATCCACTGAAGGAACGCTGGATGAGAGTCAGCAGTTTGCAGGCAAATATTTTTCTTTTTAATGCCTTGCAGCTAAATTATAAAGCATTAATAAACGATTTATTGACCCCGAACAAAGCCATCGGTCACGACTTTTGGCTCAATAAGAAGTGAACCTCATAAATTTGTGGCAGCGGCGGTTTTAAATGATCAGCACACTTTTCGACTGACTCTCTTCTGCTCATCAAGACCGACATAATCGCTTCATTCTGGGAAAGCGTTGCACAACAAACCGGCCGCGAGATTAAATCAAACACCGGCCTCAAAGAACTCTAATCTCTTTCTTTGTTTTCCTTCATATCATGCTCCTCATTATTTTTATTTGCTCTCTCTTTGGTTGAGCCGGCGGGGCCCGCGGAAGAATTATCTGAGAGGGGGGAGATTAAGGAGAAAGTTGGTGAGGATTTTAAGGCGGTCTGATCCCCCTTTCATCCATTTCACAGTTTGTTATTAGTCTGCACACCACAAGAGATCGAGCTGTTTGTGAGGCATAATAGCTTCATTCAGGTTACATCAAAGGTAACATGGAGGCCCCGGGGCAGTGACATCTGAGGACGTGCTTCCAGGAAAGAAAGGAGCTTGTAGGATCTCCAAGATGGATCATATGTTGTGGAAATCAGCTCTCGGACAAGATGGAAATAAACTTCGATGCTGTTCTGCTCAACAACCATCAGATGGTGTCATCGAGTCGCTGGGATTCGTGGAGCCGCCGAGCTCCATGACTCACATTTCAGGGGAAAGTTAGCGATTCCAGTGCCCTCTGAGGGAGCTTTTATTCTCTTTGGAAAAAGTTCAGCCTGCAGAGGGATGAAAACGACGCTGACATCTCCCGTGTCATTCGCAGCTGCTCCAGCACCACTTGCGCCCCGAAGCGCAGCACAACGTCGAGAGCGGAGACCACATTGGACTTAATCAAACAAAAGCGTGGACCAGGAGAGCAGTAGCATGTTTTGCTTTGCGGAAGGCGGTTAGCACGTCCCATCCAAGAAACATACGAGGCTGACGAACTGGTGTGAAAGAGTGGAGGTCTCTGCGGCCTCGGCTCGCTCCGTCCTGTCGTGCAGAGGCATCGACGTGCGATGCAGCCAAGTGTTTCATCTGACATATACATTAATAAAGTACAATAAAAGGCTCTGTTAGACGCTCAGGTATGAATGCACATTCATCCCACGTCGCACGATTATGCACATCTGTGGAAACAAGTGATCAGCTGTCACTGAGAATGATTCATGATCCTGTTAATTAAACGAGTGCCTTCTGCAGCTTGAAAATGGAGATGTGGTTCTTCACACATGGCATTCTTGTGACTGCACAATGAGTCCTTGTTTTACATTGCAAGTTTCTGCCAAATGACCCCCAGTCTTCCGTGTTTGCTCTGTCAAGCATTAATAATTATTTGCCGAGGTAAGGTGATGCTCTTCCTCTTCCTGCCTCCTCACCGGCATGTCATGGAGTCGGAGATGACCTGAAATGGCCTAAAACTTGGTCCAACAGCTGGAGCAAGGCTAGACCTCCTACTTTTTCCTCCTCCAAACCTTCCTGTGGATTTTCAGCGCACCGCAGCAGGTGAAACGGCACATACGAAAATATGTTCTTGGTATGATTCGGGATCTGTCACCGATCGTGAGAAAATTGAGAAACAGTCGGGGAGAACACCTGTGGTTGCGATGATCACGCTGACTGGTAAAGTGAAGAGCTGGCACAGATTCCTCGATGCATTCCTTTGAACTACGGCTCTCTTGGCAGGACATAACAGACAGCTGATGTAACTTACTCTTAAGAGAAAAGAAAAACGAGCTCTTCACGCAGACCCGACCAGCCTGCTGTTTATTTGCAGCCGACCTGAAGGGGTAGTCAGAAATAAAAAAAAAGAACAAAGCTCAAGCCAGCTTTCAAATTTCATACAAACTCAGCAGCTACTCAGAAAAATATTTTATTAAACATTTAGTAGAATAGAAACAGAGAACCTAGTTATCCACTGTGGAAAGTGCAGTACAGATGTCTACATTTCGGTCATCCAAAAGCAAAGTTTCCTGTCGCCGCCGACCACGCAGAGCGGGAGCGTCCGGTGCCAGCTGAGGCCTGATCCCACTGTGGCGGATCCGATCGTCACGGGCTGTAACGACATCAGTATGTGATATGAGACCCAGGCTGTGGAGAGCATTTTAAAAAAGCAAAAAAAAAAAATAAATAAAAGGCATCTCACTGACCTGTGGGTGGCCAAGATGGTGGATGAGTAGCTGGCTGCAGATCTTTCCTGGACATCCGGTGGTGGCGAAGAGGTTTTCATTGGCTCGAGACCACCTGAGGAGGAAGAGGAGATGAGCATCTTTTTAAATGTCATCACATAGTTTAACTAAATCAGAAACTGGGAAATGTTATAGTGTTTGTTGCATTAAAAACAGCTGTTAGTTTTAAGCCCCTGAATTAGGAAGTTTTGGGAGCAAAATTCAGGACAAAAAAAAAATCTTACTTGAATAACCGGGCTTTATCTATGTGAGCTGGTCTTTTCTCCCGTGGGTAACTGCAAAGAATAAAAAGTTTAAGGCAAACCCATCCTGTCGTCTCCAATCAAATAAATACTTTGTGCTGCGACAATCGTATATTCACCTGGAGCGAGTTATGTCCCAGATGAACCAGTCGTTTCCCGCCACGGCGCCGACTTTGATCGTGTTTGTGAGGCACCAGTCGGCCGACATGAGCGGCGACTGGCCGCAGTCCAGCGACAGGATGGCCTGCTGGGTCACCAGGTCGTAGAAGCGAATCGTCCCCTTCTTCTCTGCCACCATTAACTGGACAGATGAGTCATTTCAAACCAATATTTGAGATTTATGCAGCCACGTTGCTTTTACACGAATCTTACTCTTCAGTTAGTGCATGCAAACAGGTATGCGCTTCCTCAAATGGCTTTTAAATGTACTCCAAAATGCAAACTGTGGGAGCTGCATCCGACAATTCATCAGACTTTCCAGTCGTGTCCTCTTTTTGTGATTGGCTAGTTGTGCAGAGGCGATAAAACGATTACAACGCCACCTTCACGAACAGAATGAAAAATACCCTTCAATTATCAGTCACCTTTGATAGCAGCCATTTGGAGCAGATAGAAACAGCCTTGCCGTCACACTACTGCAGACTCCTGCCTTTAAGACAAGACTAACTCTACCTGCTAAGGTTTTGTGACTGGACAGAACCTTACTTGGGTTCGTTTGACCTCTCACAAAAGTCCAAATGAGCTCAGGAGCACGGGATGGTCGTTAACAAGGCGCTCCAACCTTCCCAAAATAGGTAAGCTGACGGGGCTTCATAATGAGCAGTTCTGCGATGGCCAAACCACCTGTCATCTAACGTCCGCTTAACTCGCTCCAGACTTTGACCTCAGAATATGAGCGTGCACCTGAAACAAACCTCTCCTACCTTAAAGGCCTCCTCTGGGTGCCAGCACACACTGATGCCAGGAGAGCGAAGTCTGAGCATAGTGCTTTCATTTCCTTCCAGGTCCCACACCCTGAAGAGATAAAACGAGCATTAAAACAACCAAAATTATCAAAGCACAATTCATGTGTTGTGTAACTTTTACAATATTATTTGCTTATACTGTAATATTATCAACTGTTGTGAGAAACCTTTGCAAAAGCTCTTATAGTTCTCAGGTTATCGTGAAGTAACAAACAGGTCTTTTAATCAGTTCTCATTAATAAATGTTTCAGATTGATTCGACTTGATGTGTGAACCCCTCTTGGCCAAAAAATCCAAAACTAAATCCACCACCTCCTAATTAACGGCGAAGATGAGGGTTTTAGAGCAGTTCCAAAAATAGCATCGGTATTTGAGCCAGCCTTACGTGCTTACATAATATCTGAAAGAATTCACCTTCCCAAGGTTTCTTTCTTTGTGGCGTTAACTCGAAAACAAAACGACCCAGTTTATTGTCCAGATGGCCTGAAAGTAACACACATACGAGTCTGACAGATATAAAAGCAGACTTTTCCTCATCATCTTAATATTTTTTAAAGGTAATTTAAAGGGTATTTAATTTAACTATCAACTTTTCCATAAATCCGTACCTCAAAATAAGGCACATTACTATCAGGTGTTTGTGGTGCACGATGTGATAGAGGGCATGTTTTCATCTGAGTTCATGTTTTCTCCTAATTTATCGAACTCCTGCTGGTTTTGCACAAGTGATGTGCAGAGTCTTCCTGCTTTTTCGGGGAAAAAGGGCTCTTTTTCTCAGATCTGGGCCCTGAGCTGCAAAGACAGACAGACTTATGCTGGACTCCTCTTTCAGGGAAAACGCCAGCCTCACATTACCTTGAGCTATGATAGCAGGAGCAAGGGAAGGGGAGGCGGAGGTAGATGGGTGGGGGGGGGCATCACCCTCGCCTGAGTCGGCGTTACGCTCGTATCACATTACAGCGAATGTTTCGCTGTGGGCGGCCCGCTGCCATTCATTTTCTGCGGAGTACAGCGAGGGCAGCAGGATGCACGTCAGCAGAGGAAGAGCGGCGGGGAGAAGTTGAACGGCATCCCGAGAATCAAAGCTCGTGTGAGGATTATGACCAATCTTCATTTAAATAATAGTCGATACTAAAGCTAAATAAGACCTATGATAGCAAAAGCAGGCGAGAAACACCGCGGATGTAATGGATCACTTGGATGGAAGAGAGCTGCGGGTCCGTGAGACCTGGATCTATGGTTAACCGCATCTGAACGATCCCTGAACTAGTTGAAAAAGGTGGGGATGGGGGGGCGCAGGGGTGCAAGTGTTTCTGGGAATATTAAACAAACGCTTGTGAAGCATGGGAAGGCGCTGACTGATGAGGTCATGCAGAAGACATCATCTAATAAAGCCCTGAAAGTACCTCCAAAGACCATCTAAACGTCAAGCGTGTTGTTGGAGAGATTGATGTCCTCAGCGGTGCGGTGCAGGGGAGGATATGCCCCGTCTCAGATGAAGACCTCAGTAAACACTCAACTTTTCCTGCCTCATCTCCCCTGCAGCAGGATAGAGCCCTGTCGAAACTCTGGGTTTCTTTCCTCTGCCCATGTGCAGACTCAGCCAGAGCCTCCACCGTGGAGCATGAGTGAGGCTGAGGATGAATTAAAAAAAAAGAAAAGAAAAACCCCCAGACCACACCAGGAAAACAACGACTAAACCCTATTCTTTCAGACCACTAGCCAAGCAGAGCTCAATTGCACGCTACACCACCAACGGCCAAACTGTGGTCAACCACTCTGCCCTTCAAATGGAGAGCACCGGCTCCCCAAAAAAACACAACCTTCGCCAAACGAGGTGAAAGACATGAGACACGAAAACACGCGTGACCGCCTCTGATAAAACACAGTGTAATTGCATAACACTACATCAAGCAATAACACGTCGCTTCCATGTACAACAGAGTTGAAAAGGACATCTGAAGTCCTGTGTTGTGTTATCTAAGTGAGAAAACAGCGTGGCCGGAGCGTCACGGTTTGTCAGTGTTTCCCATAAGTGGAGGAAAACGGGGAAATGCCGTTAGCGCCGTGCGATCTGATTTATTGTAGAGAGCAGAGTAAATAATCGAAAGTGACTGTCTGGAGGGAGAGAGGCTGGAAGAGTCCAACAACATAATCCCACCGCGGTGCCTCGCGGGGTCGCCCCGGTCGAGGTGTGCAACGTCAGCATCAGCATCTATTTCGACAGGACCTGCTCAACATTAGATTATTTTTGTATCCCATTTCAAAATGCTCATATTTTCACTGCTGAAAGAGTTATGGAAAACACTTGACATGTTTACTGGGTTGGCTTGCTTCCCCTGTACACCTGGAAAGTTCAGGCATCGCTATATAATGTCTATTAAAGATAAATGTATAGAAATGCACAATGTTGGCTTATTGGACAGTACAGCGATTCACAACCGAGGAAAACCTGAACTCTGAGGCTCCGTAGTGTGGAAAGATTGAAGAGTAGCTCAACTGATTGGGGAAAAAAACAGAAACTGATTCGATTATGTATATCAACATATTCAAAAGAAAAAAATAGACTGTTCTAATGCTTACCTTAAGTGAATTTACAATAACGAGTAAGTGTGTAAACTCACAAGATTTCACAAGCAAAGAGAAAAGTTGAGGTAGAAAACTAAAAGTATGTGGATAAATAGCTGGAAATGATGATTAAAAGTATGAAGATGGGTGGCTGAAACTGATCACGCTAGCTAAAAGTGACGACTGAAAGTAACAAATAAATGCTTGAAACAGATAAAAAGTAAAAACAAAACAGTTTAAACAGATAACTAAAGTGAATGGATTTAGGTCTGAATTAGCTAAAAGATAAAAAGAGTTAAGAATAATGAATAAGTGTTTGAAATGTTGGCTTAAGATAATGCATATGTGGTTGAAATGTGTGTATAAATGGTGCTAAAATAATGTATAAATGGATAATAGTTAAAAGAATCCAGCTTCTCTAAAACCTACACATTAACTGCATGAAAAAACTGTAAAAGTGGCCACGTTTTATAACTAACAGTGTTAAATAACGGCCTTCATGAGAGCATATTCAGAACATGACGGATGATGCTGATTAAAGGATACTAGAGCTCATCTGACAGAGCTGTGTGGGGGGGTTGGGGGGGTTCATCAGTCAAAAAATAGACTGGGACAGAAGATGAGATATCAAGCCGCCGTAATTTCCCCTTACACAACATAAGAGATCGAGAAAAGCAAACGGATTATCGCTGAGAACAGGACAAAACGCTTTAAACCATATACATAATGCAGCGGCGGCGGCGGCGGCGGCAGCAGCAGGTGTGCGTTATCCCGAGTTCATCTGCGAACTCAGTCAACCCCAAATCCCCTCACGGTTTCCTGCAGTGCGCCCTTTTGATCCCTAGGTGGCACTTTTCTCCATAGGCTCCGTCTATGCTGACACCACGAGCTGTTTAGACTACACGAACCAAATGTAAACTCCCCCCGAGAAAGAGTCTCGAGTCTGGTTCCCCACCTAGATGCTGCAGCGTCAGGTTGCATGTTGGCAGCGCCGGAGTTCCCACAACTGCAGGGGACAGTGATGACAAAGCTAAGCAAACTTATAGTAGAGGCGCCGCTGCCAAACCTAACAGAGTGATGGAGAGGTCATGAGCCCATACATGCGTACACCTCCCCTCCCCTCTTGTCTTCTGCAGGACCGGCTTCCTCCTCTCATATCGGGGCTCGGTTTGTGTGGGCTGACTGGAAGGTCCTCTCCTGTTAACTTGATCTATCCCTTGTTCCGCCTCTGTCTTCCTCCCGCGTCCCATATTTTCTCAACATGACAGAATTTAAATCTTTCAGCAGATGGAGCGCACTCCTGTTTTCTCTGGCCGGTCAGCGGAGGCAGGGGAAGAGGAGAGTGGATGGGAGTTTGGGTGGGTGGAGGAGTCTCGCTGTAGTCGGTGCGATCGGACGGCCTGATGTGGCCGGACGAGGCACCGAACAGGACGACCATCAAGTCAGGAACTGTGAAAGTGTTTCATTACGACAAACAAACCAGTTGTCGGGTCGGACATAAACAAGAAGAGCGACAGATTTCAAAGTGCTCTCAGTTTTTGCACATATGAACTGTATCCTGAGCCAAGTAATAATCCAGTACTACAGACGCTTGTTCCTTCCTCCTTCATTCGAGCCAATCCAAAAGTAGCAGAAGCAACAGAACAAGATTTCTTTGAATCAATGAACAACTCAGTCTGAATCTGAGGTGATGAGAAAAGAACTCCTTTATGCACTTATTGTTTCCCTCTAATGCTATCAGCTAGCATGATGAAGAAAAAATACTCTATATTTGTTTATGCTGATGAATTCATTCTCACTCTGTCTTTACTTTATGAGCTGACACTGATTAGTTTTAAGTTTCCTGTGGTCCCAGCTTCAGGAAGATTTGCTGCTTTTCTCTGTTTTTATTACTGTAAACTGAATATTTCGGGGTTTGGTCAGACAAAAAAAGCCACAATGCACATTTTCCACAATCTTTAGTTTAAGCAAATTGTCTAAACAACTGGCAGCTAACTGGATTTGAACAGTTGTTAGTTGCAGCCCTGTTCTTCACCTGCCTACAACTTTTAGTTTAAATGTAAAGGTCTATAAATTAATGTAAAGACTGTATAAACCTACTGTACATTCTCAGTAAGAAAAGGGCCTGGTACTTCATGCTGCTCTACATGTTGCAGGAGAAGCAGCCTGCTGATGTGTATGTGTGTGTGTGTGTGTTGGGGGGGGGGGGGGTGTCCCTGAAGTGACCCTGGCTACTGACACACTTTTTCCCTCCTCTAGCATTAATTGAAAAGGAAAATTTGGGGACCTTGTTATAGGTCCCCCTTAGAGAGGAAAATCTTTCTGCAGCTAATTGGATTTCCATATTTAACCAATTAGCTAGAAAAGCTACAAAGCAGCTCTGTGCTTACGCACAGTCACACCGGAGCATGTTGTGCTTAGCATCATGTTTCACTGTGGAAACACAGTCAGGACTTTCTGCACCATTAACAGAGAACAGAACCGAAAATCAGAAGCTGGGAACACACACACACATACACACACTCACACACATGGAAATAAAACGGCTTGGACCTGCAAGTGTGGTCATCACTGACGGAAGCAATTTGTTTCCCCTCTGTGGGCTCGAACACCAAATGGTTAATGTAGCTCGTGTGGCCCTCCATCACCTAGGCAACAGTGAAGAAAAACAATACATAAACAAAAACAGCAAATGTGTGAACAGTAAACTGTTAAATGAGTGTTTTCTCGTGAACCTGGGCTCACTATACTGGCTGCAGCTCTGCTTTCTGTGTGTGCGGCTACACTTCCTGTATCACTAAGTACCAAACGTCAGTGCTAAGTAAAGAAAGTTTGACGCCAACTGACAGGCGCAATTCTGGCCAATGCGCTCCAGATGTTGCTCTACCTTGACTTCATGCCTATCCTGAAGATCAGAAGTCAGCAGGCGTAGCTTTCTGTCAGCCGCAGCGGTGCAAAATCTGCAAAGAGAGAGGAAGAGGAAAAAGAAAGGGAGGATATAAAAACAAACAAAGCGAGAACATCAAAACAGAGTCGGGCTGTGCGGATCCAATGACAGACGACATCTCTTTCTGCAAGCATGCCCACGTCTGCAGAGACTGACACCTCTGGATGAGAGCGTCGGCGTGTGTTAAAAACTTGGACAGCGATCAGTGGAAACGCTGCCAGGGAGATTCTAATTGCAAGCTAAGATAAACACAGAGAAAAACAAGATTCCTCACGCCATTTACGCATGTCTCTGTTCAAAAACCTGTGCAGAGCCAGGCAGAGGACTTTCCCTCTAATCAGTCGTAGTATACACCAGCGCCTGCAATTATTCACACAATTACACTAACTCACTTATGACAAGAAAAACACACACATATCACCAGAATAAACAGACAGCGGTTCACACATTTGCAGTCGCAGGCACAGATGGATCTGGCATGATGTCACTACAAACACCCTTAACATGCTTCGGGGTATTACTGCTACAGTAGATTAGATTATATTAGGAAAGGCCTTTTAACCCCACAAATCAGTGTTGTACTTTGGAGTAAAGCTTGGAACATATTTTGGCTCTTTCAGGGTTTTTTTTTTTTAAATTCAAATGTCAAAGCTATTTTCTTGATTGATCTCCAACGATCTTGCACAACAAAATAAAGGTCACTATGAAAAGGGAACACCTTCAACACATCAGTGAATTTCAGCTTTGTAGTCGTGGAGAATTGTGATTACTGTTTCACTAGAGTTTATCCTAAGTACACATCAACAGAGAAGTTAAATATAAAATATTTTGTGAGAAACAGGAGACCTTTTCAGGAAAATGCATTTAAACTGGAACTGAAGCCTTTGGGCTTAATAAGTTTTTACAATATTTTACTTTTTGTGCAAAACATTGCAATATTTAAAGAATTAGTTCGTAAAGACTGGAAGCAGGCAGAAATGACTGTTTTTGAAACATGGATGTAAAAATCAACAGTAATGTGCATTATGTGGTGTCACTCTTTGTTGTCATGGTGACTTCCTGGACTCACCTGTTTGTCAGGTCAGTCAGTGGTTACGGTCAATATGACAAGCTCATCAGCTCATCTGTAGTTGGAATTTAACTGAGAAACTGCAGTTCTACGGTGCAGATCTTCACCACTGAGAAACCAGGATGCAAAACTGAAATTTTAACTCTGTTTCTACAACTTTTCTGGGAAAACTGCAAGCAGCATTTGTGGTTTGTCTACTTGGGGGTGTCTGGTGGCCCTCAGGGTTAAAAAACAGAGCGTAAGTCGCAGCATCTCTGATTTGAGTCCAGTTGGAGACCTTTGTGCTGAATCTCTCTTTCCTCTCATTTCCCTTTAATCTACTTACTGTAAATCGACATAAAATGCACCCAAAAACAACAGCTTTCATGTTTTTCAGTATGTTGTTGAGAGCATTTACTCTAATGTATAACACGTGCTTCTTTCGGACAGAAAAATCAGTGTATTTGGTGGATATAAGTGTGGGGAGCCTGGTCTTAGCAGGATTCAGTAATCTTCCCATTACAAGCTGCTGTGGTGGTTGGTGGCAGCGCTGCAGCTCGAGCCCCCTCTCCTCCCCTCAGCTCTCTGGGCCCCTGCTTGAGGCAAGCCCGTGAGAACGCTGTACTTTTCCTGGAAGGCACGGCTCTGTGCAGATCGAAGGGAGGGATGGAACCTGAGTGGGCAGTCATCAGTGCAATAACATGTGCGCACGTCACGGGGCTGGCTCGAGGGCCCTGCGGAGTAAACCACAGAAGGCCAGGAATTATCGCTGCCTTTCCTTTTCAATTACAGAAAGCTTAAACACCTCCGGAGGGACCGCCGAACCTTCCCATCCACCGCTCCAATTAGGAGGAATCTCTTGCTTTCTAACAATCCACAGTCAGGCTGCTTCCCTCCCGTCCAAGGCCACCTGAAATAACTTGGCTCACATCCTGGCAGCTGCAGTGTGACAGTGAGAGGCGGTGAGGACTACTTTCACACAGCACGGCTGCTGTTGTGCTTTCTCCCCAACCACCTCTTGCTCTGGTTTCAAGAGGAGTGTTTGTGAATGATTGTCCTGTTGTGTTTAAAAGACACTGTTGTCAGGTTCGTGAGGTGGGAATAAAGCATGGACTCCTAATCCTATTACAATGGTGACCTCTTGCATAACAAGAGGTGCAAGAGCTGCAGATGTCCCACCATAAACACCATTAAAAAACAGTGATGCTAATGGGGTCATTCATTTAACTCATAAATGATTTAGCTGGTAGTGGGCATGTGTTTTTTTTTTAACCCCCCAGACACTGAACCTGAAAAACGTGTGCGATCAGGTTTGATAAGTGTTGTGCAGTAAATGCAAACTGCTGAGAGGAAGGTTTAAATGGTGGTGTGTTCAGTGTGGGTGGAAACAACCAAGATTTGGGGGTTGTCAGCGAAAAAACACAGCATTCGGGGGCTATATTGTAAAATAATTAGACCACATGGGGGGAAAAATAAAAAGGCATTAATCTTGTGAAACAGACACTGTTAATTTGGCAGCCTCTTGTATTAAAAGCTTATATTTTTAGTTTATTTTTGCACTAACGACACTACCGAGCAGCTCCTGAGCTAAACTACAGATTTCAAGAATTTATTGTCAATTTACAACAGGAATCATTGGTAATGAAATTCTTAAGTCTTAGGCTCCCCAAACAATGCTAAAATATATAAATATATAAACATATATAT
>JBAJHX010000002.1:3957354-4001229 GCA_037176925.1 Amniataba percoides | reverse complement strand
CTGAAAAATCATGATTATCAACACAGCATTAAAAACTACCAACAACTACAGGTCACATGACGTGTTGACAACATGATGTTAGAAGTTTTAAAGATGTTTCATTTGGACTTTTGGATAAAATTACAGATTAAACAGAGTCAACAACTCAACTAAAAGTATGTCTCTGTGAGGGTGCAGATAGATTTTTTTAGATAACTTTAAATCCTGTAAACCTGCAGGTGATGATTGTACGAGTGAACAAACTCACCAACAACGAGCTCGACGTCTGAATCGCTCGCCAGCTGGTGGACGACACATCTGTATCTGCCGCCATCAGAGAGCTTCACCGTGCTGATCCTGAGCGAAACGTTCCCGCGTTTCAGGTCATCTTTGATCAGCGCCGTCCTCCCAGAGTACGACAACATCTTCATGTCCTCTGCATCCTGGTTGTCACGGTAACGGTGAACATACCTGCCTCCAGCATCTCCGGGGTCAGGCGGGATGTCGGGCCTCCACCAGTCCACACTCATTTTCTCCACGTCGACCGGAGGCTCTACGTGACACGACAAGATGACGTCATCACCCAGAGCGGCGACGACTGTCTGAGTCGAACAGATGAGCCGAGGCCGACCTGAAACAGAGAGGGAACATTCAAATCTTCAGACAACAGAAAAGATCTGCCAATTATTTCATTGATTGATCAACCAACCAAATCCCAAAAGATTTTAATGAAAAAACACAAAGCACCATCAATATTCTGCACCTTTATAATATTTACACATCCACCATCAACAGTATTGCCTGTGTTAGATTGTGTATCTCTGTTTAGTTTTAAATTTCATTTTAGTTTAGTGTAGTTGTATCATTTAGATTTTACTTAAAGTTTTATTTAAGACCATTAACCTCCTGAGACCCAAGCTTTTATTTGATGTGCAATTTTTTTTATCACCCTAGCTCTTTTGGATTTGTAAGACCTGATAAGTAGAACAAACTTGTAAATAAATGTCTCAAGATTCAAGAATTTATTGTCATTACACAACAATTTACAACAGTAATCAATGGTAATGAAATTCTTAAGTCTTAGGCTCCCCAAACAATGCTAAAATATATAAATATATAAACATATATATATACACACATATATTATATACATATAAACATATATATACACACACACACACACACACACACACACACATATATATATATATATACACACACACATATACACACATAATTATTAATAGAAATAGAGACACTTAACAAAAAGGAATAGGTTAAGCAAAAATAAATAATCTAGAGTAACAACAAAAATATATACAACAAGAAGTGATGGTGCTATTAAGCAGGGTTGTTGAAGAGGCATTTTGTTGTGACCTCAGAGCGAAGGTAATTGTTTAGAGTACGTCAGTGATCAAACGTGATTTGTAGCAATCGCAGTTTAGAAAACACCCTGAAACACACCAGCATTATACTTAAAGAGTGTGCGATAGTTACATGGCAACCATTGATGAGGCTGAAAAACGACATTCACTTATTTAACTCTGCAGCTTTTCACTTAAAACACATGGACGAGCTGTGCAATTACGTTTTCTTGAATTTTTTTTTTTTAAAAAACAAACAAAACTTAACTTCTAAAGATGCAGGCACTGTACTGATCGACTCAAGACTGCGCAGAAATAAGCATCCAGGCCTTTAAAAGAGACGTACCCACATCACTCCTGTTTCAGCCTTTTCACATTGGCACACAGTTTTAAAATAGCCTTTAATGATTCATTTTAAGTCTCTTCATGGCCTTTTCCCTCCTCTGACCTCTTGCAATTGTACATGCCAGCTCTTACTAGGTGCCAGTACCTGATAGTGGGTATCCTGTCCAGGCGGGACTCAGGGCTCCAGGCAAGTGCGTCGACGCGCAACTCATGATGGAAAGCTCGAAGAACGTTAAACTCGACTCCCTCAATCTCCATATCCTCCTCCTGTGGGAACACGTGTGAGTTCAGAAACAAAGAAGATATGGGGTGATACTGGAGGTAAACCTGGTCATGTGAGGCTGCATCTTTCTTACCTGGAACAGGCAAGTGCCCACTACCACATACTGGTTTCCACCGTAGGCCAGGAGGGAGGCAGGGACACCGGAGCAGAAAGGACTGAATTCAACCACATGAACGTAGTCCTCACATGCCACCGTGTAAGTGGGGCTGCGGCTCGAGTCCTCCTGCATGCTGTGTGACCTGGTAAAGCTGCCGTCAGATTGGAGTTTCACCTATAATACATCAGAATAAAAAAAGGACAGAGGACTGTTTGTCTCATGTTACAAAAAAATATCTTTATCACCATCTCAAATAGGCATTTGTGTAATTTAAGGGTGACTAATATTACAATATGTGTTGAGAGACAATGGAAATTTGACACCTATTTAACTTTACCACACTATTAAATCAAGATACCAAGTGCTTTAAAGTATCAAAGTGTATAGAGCCAACTGATTTATTTGCATTAATGCCTTCATTTGTCAGGACATTAATCAGATGAATTAACCAAAAGTAGTATAGTATAGTACAGTACAGTATTGTATAGTATTGTATAGTATAGTATAAAAATGTATCGGTGAGGGCAAAGTGGCAGAAATAAATGCATACAATGTCAACAACAGGTTAATGTCAGGTGTGTAAATATACAGAAAAGATTATATACCGGTAGATTAAATGTTTAACAGTAAGGTGCAAACCGTAAAATATCTGTATCTTTAGACTGGATGTGTTTAATGAAATAGCAGTTAAAAAATAAAATGCACTAATCATGTTCATTTGTCATAAGTCAAGTAGTCCACAAACATCTGAATAGCACAGAAAAATCAGACATATTCACAAGAAAACACTAGAAATCAGTCTGGATGTTTGGAAAGGACTTCAGACCAAACCTCATTCGAATTTCTTCTTGTTTCATATGTCATAGCAGGTAAAGAACAAGACATGGCACGTCGGGAATAATTACTACATTTTTACCAAACTGTATTGACCAAACTTCAATTCGGTCAATATCAAACTCCCAAAACAGTCACTATATTTTAAATATGTTGAACCCAAACACAGAAATTACCCGCACTCAGTTTAAGCCATTCTAAAGGTTAGACCGATTTTCCACATTAACTCTGTAAATAAAAGTGAAATTTCGATGCCGAATTTACCGCAAGGCTATCGACTTATGAACAATTTAAATAAAACACCAAGTAATTCCTTAAAATAGTATTTTAATTACAGGTAACAATGCTGTGTCACCTTGCAAAGGGAAAACGTGTCTTGAGGCATGTTAGCACCAACTAGCCAAACACAACTTTAAATAGCTCTTTTCAGCAATTTAGCGCTCTAGCTGAAAACTTAATAAGTAACTCCTGGTTATGAGAGTGTGTTCCGGTTCAGGATTCAGTACTAAGTGTTTTATTTTACCTTTCTTTATGTTCAGGAGTTTCTTTGAATTGAATGCTGCGCGCGTTTGGGTTGTTTTCAAGCTATTTCCGGGTCGTCACGGACTGTACCATTGAGTACCAAAATCAAGGGGGTATTCGCCTAACGTAAATTTCAAAAAATGTAATTACGTCGTAATATTTCACCATATTATTTATCTACAAAGTTCTACATTTCTAAACATCATTATGTAGTATTACTATACAAAATTACAGAAATATATGCAGGAGATACTTGCCTTTTTTTTGGAAATGTCCCGTTGTTTTCTATAAATAGCTGATTGGCCAGAAGGCAGCAACGTCATCAGCAATTTAAAATTTCAAATCAGCTGCTTGGAGGTGGACGTGTGTTGTCGGAGCCTGCAACAATATTAAAGGTTTGCACCATTAAATTAACATTTTCTTGCATTGATTGCAGTCATAAACATGTAATAGCATTAGTTATGGCTGTGCCTATTGTGTAAGTTGATATTAAGACACATAAACAGTTATTTTCAGTTATCTTCAGTGCCATTGTGCCACCGGCCAGTGTTTATTCTGAGCATAAGTGGCTTTATTCTGCACCTTTTAAGTTAAATTTGTGTAATTATACTTGGATTTTTGCAGTAAAACCTGTTTTTTTAATGCCATATAAAAGAGAAATCAGAGTAAAGTGATTTCACAGTTTAGCATCTTGGTTGGAAGTCACGTTTTCCCATGTTCTGATTAAAGTAGTGTGTTTTTTTTTCCTTCTTTGTTGTCTCAGGTGGAAAATGGAGGCTTTTGAGGGCCGTCTGAAGCTGATGGTTAAAGTCTTCAGGAGAGAGTCTCACAGGCTTTTGCAGTCTGAGAGGACTACCATTCATGGAGCTGATGGGATGCTAATGCTGCTGCAGCTGGCCATGGCAGAAGTCAACAAGCAGGTAACAGTTCATTTGTTTTATTATATAATCCACAAAGGAAACACAAATGCCTGCAAACAATTGATTCACACATATAAGAAGAATCTTAAGATACAGATATGATAATGTCAGCAAAGCAAATCCAAACGTGGCTGCAAAGGCACTCATGCAGCATAAATTTCTCTCAATTTCCCTTTAAAAGAAAAAATAAGGGATGCATCAAACATTTAAAACCATCCAAATCTGCTCTTACGCAGATGTGCTGGACGATGGAGTTCTCTTGATCATAAATTGCAAGCGCCTGGGTGTTTGTTTATTAGAATAAGTACGGGCCCGAAATGCTACGTGTAAGTGCACAAATTGGAGAGATGCCACCAAATGAAAATATTTTTTCCCATAAGAGTTAAGAAAACATGAGTAAATTCTAGAAATCTATGGATGTGAACAAAATA
Organism: Amniataba percoides; assembly: GCA_037176925.1. NCBI lineage: Eukaryota > Metazoa > Chordata > Actinopteri > Centrarchiformes > Terapontidae > Amniataba > Amniataba percoides. Next base: position 3,996,454 of record JBAJHX010000002.1, on the reverse strand, counting down.
TGATCAAATCATCTATATGAACAACAATAAGAGGACGTTTCTTTGTATATTATTTCCTGCATAAGGCCCATTATATTGAGATGCATTGTAAATTTAAACCCTTAATCCGATTGCTTCTTAATCTTATAACTTTTTAGTATTTATCATTTTAGAGCTGAGACTAACAATAACTTGCAATCAGTTCTTGTCTTTTTGACAAAAGGTTGTGAACCAGCAAATAAAAGAAAACGTTAACATACTTTCAGTAAAGGAGGACTTAAACAGTGTCAGTGTTCTGTGTGTTATCCGTCGGCCCACAAACGAGGCTGCAGGAGCCCATTTCACATCATCATCATGGCATAATTCAATTGAACCATCAGGCTGACTGTCATCACGTCTATAACTGATGACTTTACCGCAGATTTCCGGCTGAGACTGCTCATGGCCCGTTTTTTGGACTGTGGGAGAAGGTCTCCCTGCTTTTTGAACTGATTGGTTCCAGGCCGTCAGTAATTACGTCTGCTGCCTTCACTGCTTTCTCTCTTCCTGTGACAGCACGGCGGAGAGTTCAAAGTGGCTCTGAGTGATGTCCTGATGGCCTGGAAACACTTACTGTTAGACAAACTACACCTGCCACCCCCCAGCTTTGCACGCTTGGAGAACTATGATCTCATCCTGGAGGCATACGAATCCTTCCTGAAGCGCTCCAACACTGTCGACCTGGCTGATATCTTCTCCATGTACAAACAGCTGAGACTGGCCGACTCGGACCCAGAGGAGCCTGTGAGCTCGGTGAGCTGGTTGAAATCAGGCTGATTGTGGATGATCAGATTGGCTACCAAGTTAGAGATCAATCAGTTTATCTCTCTAATTACTTTTCTTCATGTATTCTTTTGCCAAGATCCAGCTGTTTGAGTTCTTATCAGGCAGCAGTGAGGTCTCCGAGTTGCCAGACTCCTCAGTCCTGTCAACACCATCCAGTAAAAGCGGGTCCTGCAGCTCACAGGTAGGCCCAGTCCGGCTTTCATACACTAATAAAAGGTCCGTCCCATTTCATATACGACCATAAGAAACCCTTCTTTCCACTTTGCCATCTCACCTCATATAAAGATTTTTTTTTTGAGGAAAATTCTTTTTGTTCCGCTGGCCATGATCCACGCGTTTACTTTCCCAGTACTTCATTTCTGCCTGGAATCCATCCTGCTCTTATTGACAGGAATGCTATATCATATCATTTAGATTTAGGAGCTCAATGTGAACTCAATTATGAGGCAGATGTTTAAAACACAACACGGCGCGGGGCTGGAAGAGAGCTTCTGTAGCGGAGTCTCTTTCCTCCACTCTTCTGTCACCTGCAGATTCATGAGTTTTTAGTGGAGGCTTGCTGCTGCACTACCAGCTAGGATGACATAATTTTTGGAGTTTAATACAGACTGTCAGCTGCTGTTTTCAGTGGTTTTCCCCGGGCGGTAAAGCTACTGTCCCTTTCTGTATTTTAGAAACACAACCTGGACTGTTCTCGAGCCAAAATGTTTAGTAAAGGAATATTTTAATAATTTGGGAAATGCTCTGTGGTGGATGAGAAGCTCCTGTCAGAAGCTTAGTTTAGCACAAAGACTGTAAATGTGTGCAAAAAATTCAAGCACCTCTCTAGCAATGCAAAGTTACACCTGCAATTGCCGATTATCTCCATATGGGCTGTGAAAGAGAGAAACCCTGGATACTGTAATTTAAATAATGTTTGCTCCAACAGGTGAAAATGGCCGTCAGAAGGGTTTTCTGCTCCTATCTGAATTTGCTTGTGAACTCAAAGAACGACATGGCGTTGGCGCTAACCCTCGACGTGCCGAGTCGTGATCTTGGCCGGCAGGCGTTCACAGACTTAAAGCACGCTGCACGCAACAGCAACACATCTCTCTTCTTGGTAAGAAACCTCCACAATCTGCATGTGCGTAGTTCTTCAGGCATGACGTTCTCACACTTTACATCATCAGAAAAACAAAAACTATCACATTTGAAAATGGAGTCATCGCCCAGTGGTGCAACATTTTGGGTCTCTCTCATGCTTTTTCAGGCTGTGACATCTTTCGTGAGGGCCATCCAGCTCGGAGGGAAGGGCTACGCTCCAGCTGAGTCCGACCCACTGAGGAAACATGTCAAAGGCCTGTCTGACTTTGTCCAGTTTCTAGACAACCTGGAAGAAATACTGGGGGAGATTCCTGACCCAAGGTACACAATGCAGCTTAATCCAGGCTTCCACTCGCTCCCTGTCTTACTGTTGCTCTTGAGGTGATGCCTGCCTTCGTGTTCTGTAAGTGTTGGGAGGCGCTCGGTCCAGATTCCAGTTCAGCTCCTGAATTTAAATCAGATTTGAATTGAAGTTATTAAAATGTCACAGAGCTGCAAATCAAGCCAGACAAAGGGAGCAGAAGAGAATGACGTAAAACTTGGAGGACTTCAAATGACTCTTTTTTTTTTTATTGTACATCTTAAAATGTTTTAATCTTATTATCATTGTTTTATTAATTTTATACATTAATCACTTTATTCAAGAGAGTTTGATGATGCAACTCTCATATCTGAAGGCTGGCGATAAAGCTACAGCCAGAAGGGGAATACTGTGATTCATCCAAACTTCACTGACAAAACAAGGATTTTAAAAAAGGATTTTAAAAGTTGTCTTGTAGACAGATGTGACAAAGACCTGAGTTCAGACTAATTTTTCCAAATCAGCATCATCATATAGCTATTTTGGTATCTTTTTTTTATCCATTTATCGCAATTAAATCACATTTAAATCTGTTCGTTACAGGACCATACTGCTGCAGGAAGCCCGAATAATTCAAATAATGTGACTTAGAAATAGTGAATACTGTGAACACACCTTTAATAGTGTTTTTAATCAGTCAAGACTACTCTTTTAATAATGTGTTTATCATAATTAAAGGTCTTAAAACACACGAATGTGACACTAAAGACTTTTAAATGCATCCCGTGTGATTGATTGCCGGTGGAGTTACAATAGGAAAGAAGTTATGACGGAAAAAAACTCGGACAGTCTCGAGACCTATTTGTTTGTGGTCTCAGTAATCATGTAATCGTGTCTGAAATCCTGACAGCAGCTTTGGATTGCCACAGGGCATGAAGACTTCTAGGAAGTCATCAGGATCGGTTCGCTCTGGTAAACCGATGCCTCGTGCTAAAACAGGAGACCATCGAGCCGCGAGCGTCATAGCAGTCTTCATGTCTGTGACAGATTAAATACTTGCACAATTTCAAATCACGACATTCTGCTCGCATAAACAAAGTGAGAAATAATATCAATATTTTGGGAAATATGCTTATTCACTGTATGAGTGGCTGGTTATCTTAGCTAAGCACAAAGACTAGAAACAAGGGGAAATGGCTGGCCTGGCTCTGTGTGAGGGTAAAAAAACAAACATAAGTTTAAAACCATCAATTCACAGTTTGACATTAGTTTATATGCTAGATTATTTCTTGGCCAGGCGCAGTAACTTCCAGGAGTCTTGCCTTGGAATACGTCATTTAATTATTTAGAAAAGGTCACGACATTTCCAAAAAGAACCGGGCACTGTAGTTTTTATTAAACTTTCCTCAAACAGCAGTAAAAGGTGCATTTGTTGGGGACTATTTTCAGCTGCAGCACACTCATTGCTGTGTTTTTAGTAGATTCTAGACAACAGTGGAGCTCTATGGCACAGAGGAATAAAATAAAGCTTTACAAATTTAGAAATTAAGACTGAAATAATAAAGTAAAGGTTATAGCAGTGTTTTCCTTTGTGGCCACATTCTGTAATCAAGGATAAATCTCTTATTTGTAGCAGGTAATCTTAAACATGCTGGTGTAAGCAACTTTCCAGTTCACACAATGCATCTTTACACAGAGCTGTGTTTTATTGCAGTCTAATACTCATATAAGCATGCTCCATTTCCAGATAAATCCTCCTGCGCTGATTAGGGGAATACAGAGATTCCCAGAAAAGTTGAGCGTGCTTCGGTATGTGGCAGCAACAGAGTTCAAATATAGTAAAACTCTAGATTTATGACCGAGTGGAATTTTCTCCGAATTTAACCTGAACTTGAATCGCAGGAAGAAGTGAAGCAACCCCGCATCCTTTTCTCGCTGCTCCTCATTCAATTCTCCGTAATTCTGAATTGAATGAAATTCTGAAAACTGACCTGAGTTCAGCTGCTGCTGCTGATGGGACTGAAATCACACCTGTGACCATAAAATCCACCTGTCCCGCTGCAGCTCGTTATTATTTCCTCCAAATCCCTGTAATGGCTCCCATCTAAGCTGCTCATGATAACATTTGGATTGCTAAAGCATGTTCATCTTCGCCACATCAAAGCCCATCTTTGTTAAATAACTTGTTCCCTGTCTGGAGTTCTTACTTTGATGAATTATCATCAAACCTCGAGCTCCACAGATCATTCTCCATACCGTTACAGATTATTTTGGACGTCGACGCGCTTGGCACCACAACAAAAGTGGTTATCAGAAATGATTTAGCCATTCGGTCATGTGAGGGTTGAGCTGAGGGCCGAAGCGGCTGAAGGCGCCCTTTGTAGCCGTCCCAGTAGCGACGTTAGATCCACTCGGCCGAGCCGTAACAACACTCTGATGTTTGTGTAGCGGCGGCCTCGACTCTCGCTGCTCTTCTGAGGGTTCTCAGTTCGTGGAGGCCGACGAGAGCGCTCCACGTCTGACGAGACACCGACCGACTCGGCCAACATGTGTCTTTCAACAGGCAGTGCCTTTCCGCTCTCGGCGGAGTACTGTATTTCCTCATACAAACACCTTCTCTGCAGAGTTCAGGGCCCCGTCTTCACTGAACATCTGTTTTCCCAAATGATTCTGTTACTGAGCCGGGTCAGAGCTGGACCACCGCCTCTCCACCTTACTCGCGCTCTCTTCTAGCACACTTTAGTGCACTTGACTGTTCTGCAGTTGTGATATGTTGCTATGATTTTTGGATGCGTGGCGCAGACGGTGTGCAAGCGTGGATGAAAAAAGAAAAAACAAATCCCCCCCCGAAACTATAAAGAGGAAAATGCTGCAGTTTCTCCGCTGACAGTCCATCGGTGAGAGCAGTGACAGTGCCCAGGGTGACTAACAGGGATTTGGAGCATATTTTCTGCTTCATTACTGTTAACATTGGCAAAGCAGAGTTACAGTGAAATAAAGCTCAACTGGCTGTTAACGCCGAAACAATTACTCTGAGCCCTTAAAGTCAGTGTCCAATTAATTGAAAGTGAAGCTGCAGTATATCTTTTAAAGACATTAGACGAAGGCTCTGGCTTTTCTGGGTTTTCACTTTTAGGAGAAAGTTATTCATGTTGGCAAATATTGGCTGAACTCTTGAACACTATTAATTTCATCCAGATGAAAACCTGTATGTGTGTTCTGCAGAAGAAAGAGTATTGCTTTCCAAAACAATACGGCGCTCTCAGCAGATGTCACGTCTCTGTTTTGATTCTCAGTGAATGTGGAGGCAGGTTGGCGGCTGCCATCAGGTCGGTGCTGGTGAAGGGACGCAGCAGCGGAGATGCAGTGTGCGCCGCAGCCGATGAAGCAACCAAGGAGCTGAAGGAGAGGATCTGCCAGCTACACCAGATCCAAAAGCAGACTAATGCTAATGGAAGCGGGATGGGGATAAGCCCTGCCAGGGTAATGTATAACCTGCGCTCTCCCGCCAGCTCCATTTCTGGCCTTTGAGTCTTTGAGTCCATACGTTCGCACAAAACCCACTTCATCCTCTTTAACAGTCCGCCATGTGAGCTGATTTTTGTTTGTTGCTGTTCCCCCGCAGCCAAAGGCTTACGCAGTCAATCACGCCACTGCATACGGAGGTCGGGACACCGTGAAGGTGCTGATGGCTCTGCTGGATGAAGAAGCCCTGAGTCCTCCGAGTCAGAACAAAGCAGAGCTGCTGTCTGAAGACCAGCCCGTCCTCAGCGGAGCTGACAGCACCTGCTTCCTCACGATGTTCAGGTTGGTGCGAGCTGACTGAAATGAATGAACTGAATTTTTACATTTCTAACAGGTGTTTTAAAGGTTATAAATGATACTTCATGCAGATCTTAAGCAGTGGCTGCAGGGATGAGTTCAACACTTTCTTCCACATCGAAATATGTCAACTTCTGGATGGATCGCCATGAATCAGACTTTTTCTGTAGCGCCACCATGAAGTTGACATTTCTAGTTTCTTGTTAACAATCTCAAACAAAATTTTATCTCTGTTTCTTTGGTTTGTGACCTGCAAAACTAATGAAATCCCCATCAGCGTCATCTGCAGCCTCCTGACACACTAAACTAATGTGTTGAACAGCAGCGTATTAGAGTTGTCACTGTGAGCTTATCGACATGCCAACATTAACATTTAGTGATTTGCTCTGACAAAATAAGCAATTCAAAGTCTCTTTTTGCTGTTTCTCTGACATACAGTCTAAATGATTGATGAAACATAAAAAACAACCACCTAACAGCCATATTTGAGGTCTTAAGTGTGTAATAAGTGGTGATGAAGTTGTTTTACAGCTCTGTTTATCACAGACAGAACAACACATCACCACGAGGTTGCACCAGTGTTACTGTCTGCGAACCACAAACCGAACCAGACGACTGTGAAATGCTTTGTCTCGTCCTCCAGGGGTCGAGTACAGCGCCGGTGAATCAAAGCTGATATTTAACGGAGAAAGAGTAACGAATTGGATTTGACCATTTTCGGAAAACCCCTGAAACAGCAATTAGACCAACATGAGCCTCTACAACGCTCCACTCAGACCATACGGAGGAAAATCCTCCCACACCACGCTGGAACAGTTTCTCTGGTCAAACGTCTGAAATGAAAATAATAATATGAAAAAATAGCCGCTGGCTGTGGTCGGGAGGGGGGTGCATTATGTTCAAGGTGGACGCCATTGAGTGGCACACATCCAGTTTGTTGCAAAAACCCAACATGAGCTCAGTGCAACAAAACCTGATTCTGCAGTGTTTTTAAGAAGCAGCGGGTAGATTTCCTGGTGAGCTTGACCATGTAACCCTCTGGCTTTTCTAATTTATAAACCTCTTGTCTCTGCCTCTCGTTGCGGCTCGCCCCTCAGATCCCCCGAAGTGTCTACTGGATGTTCTCCAGAACCTCTAAGGAACCGAGTCCAGTGCCGGCTAGATCTGCTCAAACCCAAGGTAACGTGGGCCCCTCTGTCCAAGAGCCCCAAATCCAAACCATCAGTTACTTCAAATTGAATCAGATGTACAAACATTGAAAATAATGTCTTTACATCCTGTAATTTCTCCCTGGTATTATATTATTTATTTTCTTAGCTGAAGCGCACATCTTAACTGACTTCCACCGTTCTCGTTTGCACAGCTGTGTTTTAGCTCTTAGTGTTGGTTTGAGGGTGCTGTTTAAATCCGTGGCATAAAATGACTTATTCGTGGGGGATTCAAACCATTAACCAATCCTGATGATAAGTTATCCTATTGTCAGGGCGCAGGTCCATTTGCTTACAGTGCACAATAGAACGTACTGTACATCTGATATCGACACCTCTTCCTTCCTGGCAGTGAGCTCAGCTTTTTACCTTCAGGGGTCAGTGTGAGAGGATCCGTCACATTATGATTATTCAGCCTTTTTTTTCTCCAATAAGTTTAGAGTATACAGACTTTAAACTGTGAACTGTACAGTTTAATCTGTCATGTGAAGGGGATTATTTCATCAGACTAAATCTACACAGTTCACCCACTGTTGGGAAGGAACTTTACTCAACTAACATTTAACAGTATTTATATTTGAGGGTATTTCTACTGCACTGTCATTAGTTAATAAGAGAGTATAAAGTAAAGTAAGAAACTGTCTTGTTGAATAAAGCCTTTGCATTATGGGTAATGCAGGCTCAAGATTTTGGCAAGGAAAAGGAACGTGTCTAATGAAGACGACAATATTTCTGGTTCTGTTGCAACAGTTTGGAGGGAAAAAGTCCATTAGGAGTCTAATGAAAGAGTTATTAGTGTGCAATCATAAAACAGCAGAGTTTAAGGGATTTGTATCAAGAGTTTGTTTTATTATTAGCTAATATAATATTGCTGTTCTGGCCCGGCCATTTAAACTACAACTTTTTGCTGCTTAATGTTCATGCATCAGTCATAATCAGTTGTATTTTGAAAACTCCCTCATATTTAGCTGATGATACTTTCATTTCCTTTCCTTTTACTGGAATAAATTTTTGACATTTTTACAGTGAGGCATCTTCTGAGATGCTGAGTCACCTGAAAAACACGGACGAGACGAGCTTTATATTCAAAGGCAGGAGCGATCTGAGACGTGAGGTGGCTCCGCTGTGTGAACTCCTTTTTGAACATGTATGCTAAACACATTTTGTGAAATGGCTCCTTTATTTGATTGCGCTAGCAGATGTCATTTTAGCTCCCCACAATCTGGCCGCCTTCCTGTTTGAGTGCGCTGTAATGGTCCCTGGGCAGCTCACCGCTTCCTGAACTCGGTGAGCGGAAGCTTTCTGCATCAATTTCACTTTGAAGATGCCATATCAGTCGCGTAATTCGACTAGCAAGGGAAACTTGAAAGGTTATTGTTTCCTGTTGTCTGCTGAATGACTTTATCCCAGACTTCTCCAGCGGTTTCATCATGCACTGACGTCAACTGGCACACTCAGAGATGGACAGATTTAGTTTCTGCTTTTGGGGCGTTTCCAAATCTCTTTCTCAGTGCCACAGATGATCCAAACACACAGGGGGAAAAGAAAAGAGGTTGACTAAAAATCTCAAAGCCAATTTAGTGTTTCTCCTCTGTGACGTCAGTAATGATGTTTGTGAGAAGATGCATTTGATTTCATGATAACAGATAAGATGCAGTTTATCTCAGAAACGCCTGCATCAGCCTCTGATGGCGATCGTCGTCACGGTGCACCTGTTGGTCGTTTTTATCACCTTCACGTGATGAAAAGCACAACAAAACAGAAAGCTGCAGAAACTGCTTTCACCTGCTTTTCAGACACGCCGTCGAATGTCTCCGGCATCGTGTCAGGCGGTGTGCAGAGGTTATTTCAGGACAAGCCATCTTGGGAGGAATGAGGGCCGTCTGACCACACAGTGCCACGTTGGGCTCCCACCTGTTGTAATTGGATTAGATGTTCTCCGTCAGTCATAGTTTGGCCGTGTTCACTCTTCCATCCCCTCCCATTGTTTCAGATAAGTTTTATTAGCATGCGGCCAGGGCAGCATACATTTTTAGCTCCATTATTGAAGTGTGCCTTGTTCTTGGGGTCACTGTTGTTTTAGGTGCTCTTTTAAGAAGTTCTTTTGAAAAGCACAAAGGCTTTGATCCCTTTGTGCTTTACGGACCCACCCAGCTTTGCTCGCTGTATTTTTTCCCTCCGATTTCTCCTCCCTACTGTGGCCCGCTGGCCCGAAGGGTGAAATCCTTGGATTGTGATAATCCCAAGCAGGCGTAGATCAAACGGTGCATGAAAAGCAGTGAATCCGTTTGCCCCAGGGCCAGGATTGTAGTCTTCAGTGCTATTCACCTTGTTATTACTAACCGGGCTGTCTGAAAAGGCTTTTTAACGAGCTGCTGCTCTGCTCTCTTAGACATGTAATGGTGATAAGATTGAAGAAAACTGTTTCTCTTGTTTTTTAAAGTGGTGGAAAGTTGGGCTAATATATGATTCATCAACATTTATCGATGACTCAAGCAGCATGTTAAAGTCTGATGGTTCAGAGGAAGAGAATGATTGATTGAAAATAATGCCTTTGATTTTTAGTGTGGAAACCTTGTGATGTTTTGTGCCTCCTCTTGTTGTTAAATCCCAAAGAGTGTTTAGAGGCTGGTGATACTGATCAAAAGCTATGTTGCCATGTTATGTTTAGTTTTGTCAGTCATCAGATTTTCATGAACTGTGGTACAGATATTCATGGTTCCCATGAGGTTAATGTGAGATTTCTACTGAAATATCTCAACAACTATTGGATGGATTCTCATGAAACTGGGCACAAGCATTCACATCCCCATCAGGATGAACTGTACTAACTTTAGTGATCCCTTCACCTTTCAATGCTTAATATGTCCACTCAAATACATGCACCACATTTCCTCTGCTATCCTTTGTGTTAAATGCTATTTGTTTTGTTAAACATGAGCAGACTGTCTCATTAAACTAAAATACAAACCACAGTAAACATTACAGTTAAACAACAGTTGTTTTACGTGTTGCTCAAAGCCTTGCTGTGTCTACGTACAGCCTCACTCTGCAGATAGCATGGCTGTATACATTTCGGCACTCCCCCCTCTCTCTCGTTGAGCTGTTTGAAAATGTGCAGGAGTGGGAAAGCACGTCTTGAAATTCAAGTGCCAGCAAGTTTTTAAATTTTCCTTTTGTCCCAAACACCAAAGTAAAAGTTAGAAAGCACATTTTGAAAGCCAGACAAAGCTGCCTGGAGTCACTGATACATATCATCAACCACATATCAGCTGGATTGATGTTTTTTTCTGTTTTATTTCAGGCCAAAGAACGAGTCATTCAATCCCAGTTTGCGTGCACGTACAACGATGAAGAACTGCCACTCAACCGTGTGTTGGAGTTCCCCAGCACCAGCCAGGTCCCTACCTGCGTGCACCCGGCACCAAAACCCCAAATGATCACAGCTCTGGACGAGGAGCGTGACTCTGACGTGGAGGAAACAACCGCAGGTACAGTTTCAGCCTTCATTTCATCAGCTCCTACAGACCTGCTCCACTGCATGTGGAGAAAAGCTCAAAATGTCAACATAAGCAGTGCGGCGTTCTCTTTCTGCCGGGGTGGATTTCTGTTTCCTCTGACGCCACACAGCTGGACGCAGGCCCAGGCACACCTTCTCAGCTCCAGCCTTGAACCCTTCCCAGTCCTAGCCCTGGGACCGGCGCTTACCATCAGCCGTTAAACGAATCCCCATCCTATAAAACCTGCTCACACCCACATCTGTAGTAAAAACCAAAGTGCGCACACACATTCACACAGACTTTTTGCCCATTTCCCCTTCTGTCTTTTGTTTCGTGGGAATTCAGGCTCGGCTCCATCAGGTTACATGACGGATGTTAAATTTCAGCCTCACAGAATAAACACACGGCCCCGCTTCAACCAGCAGCTAACGTCAGCAGTTTCGTCACAACGGTTTCCTTTTTTTTTTTTCTCCCCCCCTACCAGGTTGTCACACTTGCTTTTGCTTTGTTTCAATCTTTCCAGCCAAGCCGACCTCTGAATGTCCAAATGAGGAGCTGAGGAGTTTGCAGCGGGGGGCTGCTCTCGGGCAGAGAAGTGGAAATGCCCAAAACAGAGGTGCCGCCCCGGGCAGCAGAAAGAAAACAGAAAGCAAGGGCAGCAAGAGGAAGCAGGTGGAGCAGCATGGAGGATCGGAGAACGAGCCCCCGCAGAAGAAACAACCCGCCGTCAAAATGCCCGGAAAGACTGTCAGCAAAGCCTCGAGTAAGAAGAAGCTGATAGCTGGGCAGGGAAAGCTCACCAGCTTCTTCAGAGTCTAAAGATCCTTCACACTGGTTTCATGATGGCATTCATAGAAAGCCATTTAGTTGTAGTGATGTTAAAGCTCCAACTAAGGCCGAAACCGATGACAATTTTCATGTTTAAATTTACTTGAAGTCAGATGAAGGCGCATGTTAACAGGTTAATTAGTCTAGAGGTGCAGATTATTAAAAGTTTGGACAGAGCAAGGCTGATTAAGTGTATTTTCCAAAATGTCAAACGATTAACTTAATTAATCATGTTTTAAAATGTTAAATTTACACAATTACAACAGTTCCTCACTTGTTTAAATGGCATTTTTATCCATTTGGAAGCATTGAGATGTAGATAACTGCATCATGGGAGACTGTATTTGGTCAGTAGGCTGTATTTAATCAGTAGTTGTACAGTTTTTATCTATTCAACCTGTAATTTTCTATGATGAAATCTGTAAATACGAAGCAGAAGTTTCCTTTTAAATAAAGTTTTATTTTGTTTTATGTTTTTGTGCACTCTCATTTTCTACAATGCATTTCAGATTAACATGCATGCGGAAGAAATTTTTACAGCACGTTCAGGGGAGGGCGGCAGCTCGGGGGGGTGGAGGCCTTTTATACTTCCCAGCAGGGTCGGTACACTCTGCCTATCATACACCGCAGCACTACAAAGAGATGGAGAGAATACCTGCATTAGTGCGTCAAAATATTTGTGAAATGATCCTGATTGCTGCTTATAAACCTGAGAAAATCAAACCCTTGAGCTTTAACTCAGAAACTTGACTTTTCAGGTTACTTACTGTCGAGGTCGGTGTTTCTGCGATCGATTTTCAAACTCTGCTCGGCAGGGATGTGGTTCAAGCTACGGTCCGTGAGCAGAGGGAGGCTTCGGGTGAAGGCCGGGTGTCCTCTCAGCCTCATGTCCTGAAACACAGTATTGATCAGCGATAACATGTGACGCCATAAGACCACACACAGCTCCACGCTGAACTCTGGATCGTCCAGTTGCAGCGAATTTGCAACGGCTTTCAAAGATGATCTTTTTTCACTTTGCAGCACAGGTGTTGGATCTGTCTTCAGCGGCCGATCCAAGCCACAGGAACCCCAAATGGAAGAAATGTGTTTCCTCGTTTTTACTACATCGCAGTGGCCCGTTTTCTTCCACTGCTCCGGTTCACCCAGATGGCTTTGTTCTCTCCATCATGGCTGCCTGTTCCCCATTACTGCAGAGATAACCACCATGTTCATGACACACAGGAGACGCAGCCGCCAGATAAACTCTTTACACATCGCAGCCAAACGTTTGAGGGAGTACAGATATATCATCATTCTTCCCACTGTGATTCCAATAAATCTTTATAGGCTTGTGATCATTTGACCTTTTCAGCTAATAGTATTTCCCGGTTTTCCAACGCTGCCGTAAAAGATTTTCATAGATGTGTATGAAATATTGACTTAACAGTAGACACGAGGACGGTGACCAATCGAAAGGGGTCAAATGTTCAGACACAGGATGGAGATAATGTGCTCTTCGTTGTTGTTGAACTATGATTAGCTGCGGTTGTTTGTAGGGAGAAATCTCATACAAAGAAATAGTTATGATGCATGACTGCCATTGGCAGAGTTCAATGACTGCAAACAGAGATCAGCCAGATACATTTATTTGGGATAAATTAGCTAAGAATAATCCAGATGGCTGGTGATTTTGGACTGGATCAATTTGTTTTTGAGCTAACAACTTTAAAGGGTTAGTTCGCCCAAATAATGAAAGAAACGTTGCTCACTGTATTGGAAAATTACATTAAAAACATTTTGACTGCATCCAGAAATGAGTCTTGGCCAACACACAGAACAATCTGCCAGCAGTTTCCATAAGGACTGTTTCTTTGGTAGAAAGTAGTTCAGATGTAAACTGTTCAGAGTTTTTACACACAATCCGTCACACACAACAAGCACATTATTTTGGGGGAAATGCTTGAATTTTCAATGTTTTGCCATTGATAATAGCTTAACATGCTCATATTTGATAAGTATAAGAAGTTGCTGAATCCTTAAGAACAAAAATAATCAACTGGACAGGAACCAAATCAAGATTTCCTGTTTTTATTTAAGTCCCTTCAAGATTTTTATCTACTCACTGAAGTTTTAGACAGATAGTGGTTCATCATCTGCGTATCTTAAAGCCCTCTGACTGGCATGAATGAAGATTTCTCATTGGCCTGTTTTAGTATTAGTGTTGTTCAGGGAGATTTTGTTGTGGTCTGGAAGGTGGAATATTGATTATCAAACTAACAAAAAAAAGATTAAAAATACATTTAAATTGGTCTTTAAAACATAGTCGCACTAAAAACTGTTTACTGTTTACTTATTTATGGCTATAAAGTGTTCTTACATGATAAATAAACCATGCATCTGTCACTTTAAAGAGCTTAAAGGTGGTACTCACCGAGATGATGATGATTTTACGGCTTCCGTCATCGTCCCCCACGTTGTTGTCCAGCACGTGGCTTCGCCTGTAGACAGGGGGGGCCACGGCGGGCTCGGTCATGGGCTCGTCCCCCAATATCAAACCCAGGCCATCCTGCTCCGTCACCCCGTCCTCTACTTTAGCTGCAGGCATGGCCACGGTGACCAAGAGGCTGCTCAGCTCAGAGAGCAGCACCAGAGCATACAGGACAGAGCAGACAGACCTCATGGTTTCTGCAGAAGTCGGTTCTCCGATCGCTGATCTTCTCTCGCCTAACGACTGTCGTGACACGGCTCTCAGCTGGCTTATATATTCAGGCTGAGGGCTTTTTGCAACTTAATTCTTAAATGTAAAAAAAGTCTCCTGCAGATGTGCATCTCCTTCAAAGACTGGAGGCTGCAGGAAGTTTAAAGGTCACGTAAATAATGCTTCAGTTCCATTAATAGGTGTTCCTTCATGAAGAAAAAGGTGAATAGGCGTTTTTTGTCTGTTACTGGATAAAGAGGTGAGACGTGGACCAATGTCCAAACATTAGTGTCAAGAAGGCTCACAGGAGGTCAAAGAGCAGGAATGAATCCACATGTCATAATGAAGTCAGCAGGGAGGATGACTGTGTCGCATGAAAGACGCCCATTGAACGTTCATGGTGAATCATTTTCTCTGAATGGATCAACGGCTGGGCACATGGCCAAGAAAAACCCCATGATGGACCACGCACAAAGGTCAGAAACATGTATGAAACCCCCCCAAAGGCATAAGTGGCACAAAAACATCATAAAACCATATCTTGTTTTTAGTCATCGTAGTCAGTCTGTCAGTTTTGGGTCTATTTCTTTTGTCACAGGAAATTCATGGTCCTCTGGGGACGAACGATGACTTTGTTGACTTTACCTCTGACACTGACATTTGTGGTTTAGAGTAAAATGTCTCAGTGTCCTCCTCGGAATGGATAGAGCTGCTATGATGGCAGCAGTCTTTTAACACCTTAGTTTTTGCATGTATTAAACACACATGGTGTAACATGTTATTTAGTGAGCTATAGAGATGCTGGTAGGCAGGTTTTCTGAACATCGAGAAAACCGGGCTCGCCCACATTTCCAGCCTTTAGTCTGCAGATATGAGAGTGGGATCAATCTTCCCCTTAGACATATTTCCCAGGATGTCAAAGTTTTAATTCAAAGAAGAATTCGATGTGCCGCCGCTCTGTGATCAACGCTTGGTGGCGACTGTCGGCCGATGATAAAAGGCTGAAAACCGAAAGGGGCCTCCATGTTGACTTAGCTCCTCGCAGGCTTCTTCTCAGCTCAGAAGGCTTACCTTATTAACATCACAGGGGATGGAGAACCGGGACATGAATAATAGCTATTGAACTCAGCTGAAGTGATTTTACTTGGAGCGGTCAGCCTTTATTTTGTAAGTATTATTGTTGGAGGGAGAGTAGTTCTACTGAAGGACTGAACTTGTCCGCAGGGGCACGGCCGTTCCAGCAGAAGCACAACTGAACTTGTGAGCTTCGTGCTCTGTTGTTGTAACCTTTCTCGCTCTTTCTCTCTTCCTGATAATGTCTCCCTCCCTTTTCCCATATTTTTTTTCCCCGGCGCGGGCCATATCAATGTGCTTTTTACGGGACGGCAGACAAATCAGCGCAGCTCCACCTGATCCAAAGCTCTATCAGCTTCTTTGGCACTTATTGAGAAGATTCAACGAACTCTGAGCTGCGGTGAAGGTCTTTTATCTGGTAATTTTTCCCTGGTCTGTGTTTCTAAGAAATCATTACCATAATTCTCTAACAAAGAACATTAAGCAAAAAAAAAAAAAAAAAAAAAAAAAGGCAAGAGTCAAATAATCTTATGAGGACCAGATGTGATTCGGTGGGTATCCATGAACATTATTTACTAAATCTTTATGTTTCCACAACACAGCTTGTCAAATCTTCAGCAGATGCCAGTAAAGTTTATGCAACTACTGACTGTGCTGCCGCTGATTTACAGTCGGCCCCGTTTGTGAGCAGACATAATTGCGTCCAGATCCGATTCGGCCTCGTGCGTGGTTTAAATTTCGAACTCGGGGGGTGGCAAGGGAGGGCTGCAGAGTCGTTTTTTCATCAGCTCTGTCAGCTGCTTGCATCACCTGTCAGTTGCCGGAGCTGTATTTAAATCACACCGCCTACAGCTTTGTGCGTAAAGAGGCCTCAGAAGTCCGGGCCCTATGACATCAGTAGCAGCATTGTTTTATAATCCTCAGGGGGCCAACACATTATTTTCTCGTCCTGTATTAACACGCTGCCTTTCATCACAGACACTCGTCTTCTAATAGAAAATATGGAGGAAAGAAGAAAACAAACAGTGTCGCGGCGGAGGGGAAACAGCTCCGGTTCCAGGGAAATGTGATGCTTCGTGCGCAATGTTTCATATCTGGGCGTTTTGTGCCGCCGAGGCTCGAGCCGTGCCAGAGGCCGGCGTGCTGCATTCAGCAGAGATGCGGGTGCAAAGTGGGGGGGCGCATTTTGGGCAGGATTTTTTTTTTATGCTGCCCAGAGAACAGACCATGGTTTCCTGGAACAATGCAGCTGATGAGAGTCTCTCCAAGGAAAATAAGGCTCTGACATCATGGGTTCTTAAAGCACACAGCTGAGCCAACACTCCTGCTATAATCAAGCCTCAGTGAATTTCCACTGTCGACTGAAATTGAGAAAGAGGGAGAATCTCCTCCAATGGTTTAGACACTTTTTTTGACACATGCTTTAATCAAACAGCTAACGTTGCCGTTGTAGTGTGAGGCTGCTCACGGTGCACTTGCTGGACTCTTGTGTCTCTGTTTCCTTTTACGTCTGGCCTTGGCTCGGGATGACAATAAAACGTGACACAAGGCTGCTTGTAAATTTTGTCACGATCGACTCATCACCAGCCAGACACTGGAAGCAAACCTCAGGATACGAGGATGTGTGGGATCAGAGACAACAAATGCTGAGCTGACAACTGCAGAGAGCGCGAGCTAAACCCGGTGAAGCGAAATCCTGTGTGTCCTGTCGGAAAAGAAATGAATGGTTAAAGACTGATGAAGCCTTACAACCACTTTTCCTGTAAAACAACCAGTAGAATAAGTAGTAAAATTGGTGAGTGTAGTAAAACAGACCACAAGGTCATTCAAAAGACAATTGTGTGCTTAAGATGAGGAGTTGAAGAGTGTGGGGAGATTGTGTTTCAGGGCTCAGTCCAAAATCTGTGTCCTTAGATGCACTGTATCCCGAGTGCACGCAGATCAATGGGAACGGATTGTGTTCTTTCCAGAACCATCCTGGTTCTTGAGGTTATTCAAACATCTTGGTGCTGCACTGCTCGAGTCACCATGTAATCCAGAATTAGCACAAACATGAGGGGAAAGAGAGCGTTTTCAAGACCTCCCTACCTTTGAATTTGATAATAATTACAACTGGACGACAGCGTGCATCCTTTGATAATTGGCTCGTCTGTGATGGCTTGGTCGCTGCCCAGGCCTCTCTGCACACCATTTCTCTCCGATTTATTTGAACTCTCAATCTTGCAAGCTTGCAGCCTGCAATTGGACCATTAGGGTGAGATAATTGATTCTGTATTAGTAATAGAGACGGATGAAATAACATCTAGGATGGCCCGGATGGCCGGGGCCTCGCCAACCTCCCCCGCCGCTCTGCATTGATCTCCGCCGTCTGCTGAGCGCCGGCCAGCGAGCCAATTTATCGGGGTTGAATTGTTGTCCCGTATACATACGTTTAAAAAGCGCTGACGGCGAGCGAGCGAGGGGTTCGGCGCTGTCACCGCGAGCATCCTCCAAAGAGCTGAACATGCAGCTCCGGCCTCTGGGAGCACCACGCCCCGGCCTGTTTGCTCTGGCAGACCTCTGAGGAAGTATCACGTTGTCATTCAGCACACACAGCACGAAGCTTCAGCTTGAGTTACGGCTTCGTCTATGGCCGAAATACCTTAAAGGATTTACACACGCTGAAGGGAGACGAACCTCAGCTTTGTAATTATCTGCTGTTTATGAGTCTGAATCCACAGGGATCCTCATAAAAGCCGTATAGAGTTAAGCAGCATGATGTTGCGTAATAGAGAGAGCGCTGTCGTTTCCCCGGAGGTTTTTATGAGTGTGTGTGCACGAAAAACTCTCCAGACATATCTGTGATGTTGACAAGTGGTTTATTCAGCAGGAATGGTGAACAATTTGTCAGTATTTCTTTTTTTTTTCTACAGAAGGCAATCGCGCACCATAAATAACAGCGCTGTAATCAAACAGTTTCTTGGACAGTGAGCTTCAGGAAATGACATTTTCTCATTAAACGTTTCACCAACTCCCACATCTTCACTGGCTTTATCGATTACTTCACACAGGTGACACACACAGACGTTTGAATGGTTCGGCGTCACGCGAGCAGAAGTTGGTCGACGTAACTTTCTTCATGGCAGCTCCAAATATACCGAGGGACTTTCGCCTGGCTCGCCATCTATTACACAAGCTGTATTTTAGGTACCAGAGACAGTGTGCGAAGGGTGTATTGTAGCCGCAGTGCAGTTCAGACAAGGATGGCATTGATAGTTATTTAATGATCTGGTCATAGGTTTATGTAATGATACAATAATGCTGAGTGAGGCTTTGCTCTCGTTAAAAAGTCTTTGGTTTGTACTGTATATCTGAAGATGTGGGAAGGAAGTTTCTTCTTCATTTCAGCTGCCAGGTTGACCAGCAGGAAAAATTTGTAAGGAACAGACACCAAAGTACATACGCAGAGTCCCATTTTAAAACCTTGATTGGATAAAAACACACTTTTAAATGAATCTGTCAAAATAAGAGAGCTGCTGACAAATGTTTTTTCAATCCGAATAAATTAAACTCCTGGCTTATTCTTCAAGCGAGACTATGAAATAACATTTTCTACCTCATAAAAAATGATAAGCTGAATTAGTAGCCAACAAATTGCACCCTTTTTTTCCAGCACAGCCTTATTTGGTCAGCTATGACCAGCAACCTCTGCAGGCTCATGTAAGAAAACATAAGCAACAGAGTGATAAATACACTTGTTTGGATTCTTGCAAAGAGTGAGATGAGAGTTTTACAGCGTCAGAAAGTTTCAAGGGGTCACTTTTGTGTTAACTTTGGAAAAAGTCAGGCTAGATGATTCTTCCAATTTTTGTACTAAACTAAGCTAATCAGCTTCTGACTGATAATAATATTTCATTTAAGGATCTGAAACTGGAACTGATCTTCTCATTTAACTCTTGGCAAGAAAGGTGAATTTCTTAAAGCTGCAAACTATCAGTTTTTAAGCCAGAGGCTGTGTGACGTTAAAGAGTAGACTCGCTGACCTTGTGGCTCAATTGAACATTTTAACGTGTCACATTTTTTTAGCGCGTCTTTAAAGAGATTATTGGGAAATTAAATGTTTTATACCACTATTTTGCAATTCTTGTTTGTAGCCAGAACAGTCGCTGTTCAGCAAAAGTTACGCAGTCTCATGTTGAGTGTTTTTTAATTATCAATACTTTGGCTTCCAGTGAAGTGCATGTACACACATCTCAGGACAGACAAAAGCACGCCATGAATCTGAACAATCTCAATACAATTGGAAGAATCACAGTTCACAGTACTTTTGTCAAGTTATTTGGCATAAGGGATCTATATTGAGAAAATCATTCAAAAACAGTAGAAAAAATAGCAATTTGCCTTCTTGGGACCACAGCATGGTAGTTTCCTGTTTTTTTTTTCCTTTTTTAAATCTCCATGCATTCACAGATTTCACACAGGTACATTTACTCGCTTACGCTACTAAATTATTGAAACAGCTTACAAATAAAACACTATTAAAATGGTGGCCACAAGGCTGTGCAAAAGGGAAGACCTACAATGTAAGCCCTGCCATCTGTCTGTCTTAGCCATCTCTTGCAAGTAACAAACTACAAAATAGCACCATTATACAGTGGATAGGATTCTTAATAGTTTTGTTATATGAAACCATCATGTACAATGAATGATAGTAATGCATAGGTTAACATAAATGGGAGTACTGTTTGATTATACACAGGCAGAAGGAGGCAGAGCTGCAGATGAGATGTCTTGGGTGTTTTTTTCTTTTTTTGTGTGTGTGATAAAATGATTGCAGAGCCTCATACATGGAGGCTTAAATAAACAGCCACGACTATCAGTCCTCATGCAAGGACTTCTCAGAACTGGCTTTTTATGAAACATTTAGTGTGTTCTTGACCTTTGCTCACAGTTTCACAACTCTCATTTACACTGTGGGTGCTTTGCATGTGTGTTTGCGTACTGTTAAATGTGTGCCGTATCTTACATTCACATCTCCAGGAGGACTTGTCTTCTTGCTTTGCAGTGTTTGCCTAACATGTAATACGTGTGTTTTTTTTCCTCTGGACTTTGCAAATAAATGCTGGAGAGAGATCTGACTCTCGCCATGATGGCGGGTGATACAGCCCAAATGACAACTGAAGTAACAAAGGCTCCCTATGCTAACAGCATACATCACGATCGATCAGGCCATCAAACCCATCCAATCTGATGTTACAGCCTCTCTGTGTTTTGCTTTAAAACCTGGTGCTAAAAGATTTATGAACACATTATTGAATTTTTTTTATTCTTCTTAATTCTGGCGGTTCCTTTGTTGACTTGCTGTGACTGGGTGAAGTGTTATATTTAACATAAGGACATGAAATAGAAACTGATGTTCTCATTTAACTCTTGGCAAGAAAGGTGAATTTATCAAAAGTGTGAACTATTCCTTTTTAAGCCAGATGCTATGTGACGTTTATGAGCAAACTCTCTGACCTTATGGCTCCTCTATTTGTGCACAGCATCTTAATGTGTCACAGATAAACATAATGGTGTCTCTAAAGAGATTCTTGGGAAATAAAATCTTCTGTGCCATTATCCTGTAATTAACACATGCAGCCAGAACAGTCGCTGTTCAGCAAAAGTTACGCAGTCTCATGTTGAGTGTTTTTTAATTATCAATACTTTGGCTTCCAGTGAAGTGCATGTACACACATCTCAGGACAGACAAAAGCACGCCATGAATCTGAACAATCTCAATACAATTGGAAGAATCACAGTTCACAGTACTTTTGTCAAGTTATTTGGCATAAGGGATCTATATTGAGAAAATCATTCAAAAACAGTAGAAAAAATAGCAATTTGCCTTCTTGGGACCACAGCATGGTAGTTTCCTGTTTTTTTTTTCCTTTTTTAAATCTCCATGCATTCACAGATTTCACACAGGTACATTTACTCGCTTACGCTACTAAATTATTGAAACAGCTTACAAATAAAACACTATTAAAATGGTGGCCACAAGGCTGTGCAAAAGGGAAGACCTACAATGTAAGCCCTGCCATCTGTCTGTCTTAGCCATCTCTTGCAAGTAACAAACTACAAAATAGCACCATTATACAGTGGATAGGATTCTTAATAGTTTTGTTATATGAAACCATCATGTACAATGAATGATAGTAATGCATAGGTTAACATAAATGGGAGTACTGTTTGATTATACACAGGCAGAAGGAGGCAGAGCTGCAGATGAGATGTCTTGGGTGTTTTTTTCTTTTTTTGTGTGTGTGATAAAATGATTGCAGAGCCTCATACATGGAGGCTTAAATAAACAGCCACGACTATCAGTCCTCATGCAAGGACTTCTCAGAACTGGCTTTTTATGAAACATTTAGTGTGTTCTTGACCTTTGCTCACAGTTTCACAACTCTCATTTACACTGTGGGTGCTTTGCATGTGTCTTCGTGTACTGTTAAATGTGTGCCGTATCTTACATCTCACATCTCCAGGAGGACTTGCCATTTTGATTTGCAATATTTTCCATATCATGTAATCTGTATGTTTTTTCAGTGGGTAAAAAGATGCTGGGGAGAGATCTGACTCTCGCCACAACGGCAGGTAATGTAGTCCAAGCAACAACTGAAGTAGCAAAGTCTCCTTAAGCGAACAAAATACCCGCCCAAGCTCGATAAGTCCATCAAACCCATCTACGTCTATTGTTAGAGCCTCTCTGTCTTTTTCTTAAAACCTCTGTGCTGAAAGATTTATGTCGAAAAAAGGGATTTTACTCAAGTTGATTCTGGTGGTTCTCTTGTTGACTTGCTGCGACTAAACTTTCATGACTTGCGTTTAACCTTGAACACGGGCCTCTGCTCAGACTCAAATGTTGATCACCGGCGACTGGATTGTTGACAAAAATCTGATTTGGCTGCGGTGGTGACATGTGAAAAGGATGCAGACGACAAACATTTTGCCTGATTGTTGCAATTTGACTTATTCCACTGACTTATGCCAAATGCACTTTGTATCCGCTGCGTGACCCATTTCTGACAACCAAACAAGCACCATGCAGTGACCGGCCAAAAAAAAAAAAAAATCATTTAATTCAATTTAGCTTCTGGTTAATTTGTTTCTCTGTTTTTTTGAAAACAGGCAAAAGAACAACCTTGTTTTTCTAGTACCTAGTGTTCTTCAAAATCCCCTCTAATGGTGCTTGATCTGTGTTTGGATTGTAGACTCAGTCTTCAGGTTCTCAACACTTCCTGAGGCTTAGGAGGGATTTGGATTGGACTCAAACCTTCAAGGGACTGCACTTAGACAGAAGAACGCTGCGTTCAGTCAATGAAAAATAGGGATTTAGATTGAGCTCAAGGTAAAATAACTACAATAAAGTCTGTTTACAGTTGGATAATGAACCACCTGGTCTTTGTCCTTTAAAGCAAACTTTGTTTTTACTTGTTAAAAATATCCTCCGTAATACATGGTGCATGAAAACACAACTCTTGAGGATACAATAATCCGATTTTAACTGGGGGAGTAACTGTTAAATGTGACTGGTTCAGAGTATCTTGTCTTACCAAAAGAGTGAATAAATCCACTCTGTAAAAAGGATTTACCTCCGCAAAGTTCAAGGGACAGGAAGGACCGCTCACTCTCAAACACAGCCTCCCTGCTCTCTGATTGGCTGAAGCCCAGATCTGTTCCCACCTCTCCTGGAGCCAGGTGATGCTGCAGCTCACGTATGGAGGTATAATAAGCTCTTGTTCGTGTCTCAGCAGCTAAAACTAGTCTGTTACATTGCATTAACAAAGAATTCCTCCCGATATGGAATGGTGCAGTGTATAAGATAATCACAAGATCCCTCATCAAACCCTTAAACACCACTTAGCTCAGGTTTCAATCATTTTGAAGAGCTTTTCGGACCATTGCTGGCCTCCTCTCTGTTTTGCTTTACAGTGAACCATTCCACAGGGGTACCAGGTAAGGCCACTCCCTTCTCTCTTCCCGAGTCGCTGGGCATTTGTCCATTCGCTCCTTCCCTACATTCTGTAATTTCTGCCCCCCATGTTGCCTCGACTTGAGTTTTTCTGATGCACTTCCTGCAACAAAAGAGAAACAAATGCAAAGTGAAAAACAAGCATAGATTCCTCAGATTGTTAAATAAATCTTGGAAATGGAGGTTTTTACTCTGTTAAAGTCAAATGAAATCATAATCCATGTTTTTGCATTTTGATGTGGATGCAGATTTTTTGCAAAATGTCATGTGAACAGACGTTTCTGCAAATATTTTTAAAAAATTGTTCATCTTCTGAAAAACTTGCCCAAATGCCCAACATTTACAGATTTAACATTTGTTATATCTTAAATTTCCTTGCAAAAAAAGTCAGGGGTTCCAAATTTCAAGAGAGAAACGAGCGGAGGAAGCATTAGCGTTTATAGTGCACCGCGATCCACAAATCAACATACAGATGAGTGATGCGGAAGCCACTGCATGCGTGGAGTCGCCGCTTTATCTCCGGACCTCACACGTGTCAGTCTGATATGGTGAGACGGCAGAATTTCAGCACATAATGTACAGTAGCAGAGTGGAGATTCTGCCTGGGGAGCGGGAGTGCCACTGGGTCTACCACAAAAACCACTTAGTTCCTTCTCTTGCTAATGGTTTTCTTTTTTGAGAGACAGGGGTAAAAAGCACACGGTCAAATCTTAAAAGGATCACACTCTCCTGCAGGTTGGCAGCTCCAGGATGAAACAGAGTCTGCATTTAGACCTTTCTTTCTTTCTTTCTTTGGCCAAGGGATTAAGATAAGATTTAAGAGAAGATTTCAGGAGCGAGACTGTTTTAATGAATGTCTCTCATTTAAAAAAACAAAGGTTGTTCTACTTTTTAAAGTCAGGGAGAAGACTGCACGGTTTATATTATCTAGATGTTTTTTAGAGGTTTAAATTAACAAAGAGTAACAATAAAATAAGATGGAAAGTGTCCACTGGCGGGCATACCTTGAAGGAATGACTATGTCCAGGTAAAGGTCTCTGTGGGAGGAAAATGAAGCCACGTAAGTTGGATGGATCAATTTATCTTGCTATACAAGAAAACTTGAACTTGCTGACCCCTAAAAATAACCGTACAAGAATTTTGAAAATGCACTTTATGAGTTGAAAAGGTTGACAGCACTCAGGTGTCCGAAAGTGTAACTACAGCTGTCAGCTGGTTAGCTTAGCTTAGCATAATGAATGGGAACGGGTGGAAACAGCTAGCCTCAGTCTGTCAACGGCCCAGCTAAGAAACAGAGTGATCGCACATGTTAATGACTATATAATGTAATTAACATAATGACTAACATCAATATGCATCCTACATACTAAACTAGATTAAGTTTTACAGAATTACACCAAATTTGATGGAGGTACATGTGACTGCATGATTATGATTAAATGTCCAAGCCAACGCTGAATTAAAATATGTTAGTGTTAAATGTTTTTTCTACAGAATGCTATATATGCATGCTCCTGCTCTTTTCCCCTTAACTGTACCTCAACATCACTTGTTTGCCATCATTTGTAATTATTATTTAATTTTCTAAACTGTAGAATTTGCAGTTTGCATGTGTGCATTTTGGAGAAGCTGCGGAAGTAAAGTAAGCTCATGTAACATACTTCTAAATTCTTACTAAACTAAAACATATCCAGGCATTTTTTTGTAGTTCAATTTGCATCATATGCAGCTGTAATACATAATAAGTAGTACATTAGTATATGACTTTGACTATGTTTTAGTTTGTGTTTTAGTTTTTGTGTGTGACTTTTTTGTTTTTGAGCAAGAGGTGGCAGTAACAGGGAACGTGAGCTGGGATTAGATGGGTTGTTGCAGCAGTTTAACTGCATCTTAAAATGACATTGTGTGGCCATGGGGTTGTGTGGAGGTTACGTGCATGATTATATTTCTCAGCTGGGCACCTTTAGGTGGGCTGGCAGATTTCCCCGTTTCCATTCTTTATCAAAGCTTAGAGTTAGATTGATTGTTTTATCTAACTCTCCCACATCATTATCATTATTATTACGATTTTTAGGATAGCATACGTGCATGTTCAAACATTTATCCTATTCTTGTTTTTTCTTCCATATGTCCTGTTTTTTTATAGTGTATCTGTTTGGTGCTGTGCTCACCTTCTTGTTTTTTGTCTTGTCTGGCTGCTGTGCTGTCCTACGCTCTGTGCCCTTGTCCACTTTGTGCCCTGCGGTACTAACCTTGGGTGCTCTCGGCATGTCTGTGTGGCGCTGTGAACGCACAGAGCGAGTCTTGGTGGTCTTGGCAGGTGCACAGTACATCTCCAGGCGCCGCAGCTCACAGCTTTGGAAGCAGCACTCGTCCACAATGCCGCGTGACCGCCGTGCATTGAGGCCATAGCCTGGTTTACCTGTTTTGAGAAGAACAGCAGGACGAGTTAGATAACAGAGCAGACGGGAAAACTTGTGGCAGAAATGGGTCTGGGAGGCTACTAAAGCTTCTGTAAGTTTGTACAAGATTTGAGAAAGTTAGCCAAACTATCGATGTGAGTTCAATTTGACAGAAACATCAAGGGGGGCGACATTTTCTCTTCAAATGTAAGAAGTAGAACCCACAGCTTGGAACACCCTCTCTAATGTTTTATACCTCTTTGCCGAATTAGTCAAACGTATGTTGGCTAGTGGCCAGATACTATGTGTGCAATAAAAGCAGTGATAATGGCCAGGTCATGGGCCTGATTCCTCTGATATATGAACAGGCTTAATGACATGGATTTCTTCCGTGTAAAATTTACAGTGTATCACATTGCACACTATGGACCCTTTTTGGCAGCGGCCTCCCTGTAAAAAGGGGGGCGCAGTCACCTAAATATTGAGAATATCACGGTTAGCCATTTTGGCCCAGGTATCCTTTACTCAGAGGTTCGTCCAGCAAGGCCAAACCACAAACCCTCTGGGCCCGATCAACCTGCAGGAACAGCCAGGCGGGCTTTGAGGCCGCACCCCCGTTGGCAATGCCCCACTGTTCATTCACATTTTCATTTGGCAGACACCTGGGCACCCTGGAGACCTTCTGGTCGAACATGGATGGTGAAGTCGGTTGCACGATGCGCCTTTTATGCCAAGAAATAGCCTTAGGTTTAAGGAAAGTCTAAGTGAGGTGGAGGCTGTGTTATGCTCTTTATTATATCACTGAAAAATGGATAAACATTATTAAAAGGTGGGACACTTAGTGACCACATCAAGTTAACATTACACCAATACTCACTTCCTTTTTCAATTCCCTTACCACCCAAAAACCCAGCCTCTTTTGGTGGCCTTTACAAAAACTCTGACTCTACATTTACAATTCCCTGCTCACCTTGAGCAATATAGCCCTGATGGGCTTTTCCCTGTTACCAAATAAAATAATAATAATTTAATATGGCATTTACAAGGAGGAAATGCCTTTCCCTCTCAGAGTTAATAGCTCTTGGCTCAGAAGCCTGCCAGTGCTGACAAAGTGCATTAACTTCTGCTCTCTGTCTGCCTTGTCCTGACAATGTTGTTCTGGACAGAGAGCAGCTTTCATTCAGAAACATCAGAACATTCAGAAGCATCTTTCTCCTTGGACCCCCGGACACAAAGCTGAGTAGAAGATAAAGGAGGTGTGAATGAGAGGGAGGGAAAAGTGGGGGACAATAGGAAGGCCTTCATGTTGCACATCAGGTAGAAAGATGCTAAAAATACACTGTGCACCTGCATTATTTAAGGAACAGAGGAACCGGATTCACCCAGATCTCAAACTGCCAAAATGGATGTGTTAAATGAAATATATAGATGACAAAAATATCTTAATTTATATATTATATATTATAATATTTATTCATTTCAAATACTACTTTACTGGCAGTCATACCTTTTATAGCTACTGTGTTTTTGGCATTGCTGTCTTTGCAGCCCTTTCAGTCATCTGAACAAACACAACCTGCTGTTTCTTCCTTGCAGTGTGTATCACTGGGACCAACATTGGCTGCTATATTAACACCTGATGTCAAAGCATTTAGAAAGAGAAAAATATGACGTTGAGCCCTGGCCGGCGATTATATAATGGCTGCTGAAAGCCAAAAGAGGGGCAGTGCCTCGTTGCTTGGCCTGTTTTTCAATCCCTCCCAATAAAGCCTTACAAATTAACATCCGCTATTATTCTGAAAATAGCTTGCAACCCTGCTGCACAAACAGCTGGAAGGGAGAGAAAAATCAGCTGGCACCGGTTGTAACGTGTAGGATAATCAGCTCGGGCAGGTTGGGGAAAAACACGCATATAATAATCAGGTCTAAAAGCTTTGGAAGGTTTTAAATGCTTCAATTCCATGGATAACTGCTGTAATCCCTCATAAACAAAGAGTTGTTTTCTCTGACTGTTGTTAAACAAATAAGGGTAAACAACCTTTCCTGCCAGCGAACTGCCTCACAGCCGCTTGAAACGAATACGGAGTAGAAGATGCAGGGATCACGCACACTGATGAAGGTCAGATTAGAAAGGGCGTGACAGCATCATGACGTGTAAATATGTGTATAAAAAAGACAAGGACACACTTAATGTACATCTACAGTAATATGTAAAGCATGAGAGAGTTCATTTAAAGGAAAACTCTTACATAAATCTATCTTTAATTCAGAAAGGTCCAATGTTTGCTTCTTTGCAGACGACACCAAATTGTCAAAAATGTATATAGAAAGTTCTTGAAGCTCTCCTATAGCACACCTCCCCACATTATCTGAATATTCAATATGTTTTAAATGTTCATAGTTTCTCTGCAACATTACATTATGGCATTACTAGTCTTTGAATTTTCTAATTCTGGTCATCTCTTGGTGAAGTGAGGAAGACGATACGGAAAATGGAGATTGAGGGATGAATCAACAGTACTTTAAAGGGTAAACCACACCATTAGAGTCTGTATACAGGTGGTGGGGTGTATTGCCTCTTGAAAATTGAATAGAGTCCATCAATGTCATATAAGTATGATGTTAAGTCAGTAGCACACTCATGGACCTGCATTATCGTGGTGTGTTTTGCTGAACAAGCTTGCACTTCTCTTGCCAGGGCTCTAACAGAGGCATAACTGGAATGAATGAACAGGCTGTACTTCTGCAGAAGTGGTTTCAGAGGTTTGCATGGATGTTTTGGTGTGTTGTCCTCAGTCGCCTTTGGAACAGATGGTGTCTGCCATTAATTCAAGCTGACAAAAACCTCGAACAAGCAGCCTACGAACTTTCCAGAACCACCATGATACTATAAGGAGTATTCCTTTAAGTTGAAGTATTCTTTCAAATGATTAACTTTTCATGTCAATCTGCTGGCATCCCTCTTAACCGAAAACTATGCGGTAGAACCAACTGTCTTCAACCTGTCAAATTTAGTATAGATGAAGTGTTTTCATCTGGTGCCATCTAACATCTTTGGTTTGACCGTCTCAGCACACATAGTGTTCATTCCTCTAAGGATCGGCACTGGAGAGATGGCTGGATTCCCCCATTCCAGAGTGGCACAGCAAGCATCTGAGTTTTACAGCTTGGTCATGGTCAATAAAAACCAGTGGATTCTTGGAGCCTGTGCAATGCTCTTCCTGCAAAGTGTCAAGCAGTTTACGGCTGCAAGGGGACTATAAGAGCTGCTAAAGTACTGGAAACTATCTCTTTATCACTGGTACCACAAAGAGTTTATGGCATGAGTGAAGTGTTCCTCACATTACTGCACCATGACACTAGAGCCTTGTCCGCTGCCTCTAGATTTAAGAGTCGTTAAGTATAAAACATTATTTGGAAATGACTGAATTATGTAAACAGGACTATTTCTGAGGCTGGTTTCGAAACTAAGGGGTAGGAAAGCAAATGTAGGGAGGTCTTGAAGATCTTAGGCAGTGGTGGAAACATATTACCAGGGCACTATGCAGTGTGGCATCACTGTTTTCATCTCATTTTCTCCATTGGAAGGACACCCAGGAGGGCCTTTCATCATGTTTTCTTTCATACTGGGCCACTATAGAGGTCTCTTTTATCTATCATAGGTGCATCCAAGAATGCACATTTGCAGCATTTTCTTCAAACAAGGGCTCACCAGTGGTCTTAGATAAATAACATCAGCACAAGTGATTAATGATTTGCAAGATTCTTTGATGGTCAACAACATCTATCAAAAGATAATTTATGGTGAAAGGGAAAGATGGGGTTATTCCTAGCTACTGTATCTATTTTTGTTGAAATTTTAAAAGGGAATACCAACATGCAGCATTCTTTGGTTCAAAATGAAAGGTAATTTATGAGACTACCCAAGGTGAAGAAGAAAGAATGCCAGAGAGGTCCAGGATATCAACCATGAATCTTGGTGATCTCTGGACTAATGCAACAAGATCTATCTTCTTTTTCTTTGTAGAGGTCCTACATTATGATTGGATTAGACTGATGGAGGTTTTCAGAGGTAAAGTACTGTTACGTCCCAGAGTGTCCTCAAATCCCTCGTGTCTCAGCTTCACCTAATGTGCAGATTGAAATCTGGAGGATGCCTGCCTGTCCTTTTCATAAGGTGCCTCTTTGTTCCACTGAGCATTAATTCACACAAGGGTCAGAGATTTTCTACTTCAGGTCTTAATGGGAAAAACGACACCTTTTTCCAGTGATGGAGAGGACACAGGAGGTCTTTCTTCCGAACTCAGTGCCTTCCACTGTTTGTTCAGGTCCAGTATAAAACTCAGGAGGAGGGGGTGGGGGGGGCTCCTGATCATCCTGTAATCCACATAATCCCCTGCTGCTGAGGGACAAGGCCTAGCAATGTGTGTGTTTGAGTGTGTGCATGTGCGCATGCATGCATGTGACGTGCTGTTTGTGCATTCTACCTCCCTCTGCAGCTCCAGTATCTTTGAATAAAATCGACAAGGACAAACAGTGAAGACCAAGCCTCATCGATGGCTGCTTAAAGAAATTCCCCCTCCACCTTCATTTCACATGCCATTAGTAGAAGCCAAAGTACTTTAAAAAAATCACCACGTTTCATATTTGGCTGCATGTTTTTATTAGAACTCAGTGTACCAACAATTAGCTGTTGGCCAGAAATGATGGATTATTGCACCTCATTGTAATTCAAGAGGGTTTGCGCATCATTCATTTCACAGAAATCAGCAGTGAGATTATATATCGCACACTCACTCTAGAATGAGTGTGAATATTTTAGCAAGAACTGATAAAATATGAAGTGACTTAGGACAGGGAGCCACTTAGCACTCACACTTTAGCCAAAAAACTCCCATAACAGATCTGATTCATGGAATGAACATTGCAGTGAAATCACCCTACGGCCCTGCCTGCTAAAGCATTACAAAGACAACTGAGGATTTCTAGGTCAGGCTAATAATTGGAAAAACTGACTACGTTTGTGGATTTTTTTTTTCTGTTTCATAGACCGCAGTTTGTTTCATTACCTAAAAAAAAAAAAAAGAATTTCCACCAACTAGTATTTAGCATTTCTGTCAGGGTAGGAAATCTGTCTCAAAATGCAAGTGTGCTACTTTACTGGTGACATGCGTAAGGTGGAATGACAAAAGCACTCTGAGCACAGAAAGCCCACTGTCATTGCAACACTGTCTCTGGACACATTATCAATCAGAGGGCTGCCAAGTTCAACACTGCCAGACTGGAGGGGAAGAGTTCAGGGAAAGGAGCACGCCTCCTTTGGCCAGGCTGTTGCGCTGCCGGGTCCTATAGACGACAGAACCCAAATGGATTCTCCAGATATTTTACGCAAACAGCCACTGGTACATGTGGCGACTGAGGGAGAGAAGGAAAAGCAATGACAGCGAGAATATGAGAGAGCGAGAGAAACAGAGGAAGACAGGGAGCAGCATATTTTCCAAGGCACAGCACCCTGCTGCTCAGACCTCATCGTCTTTTCAGAAAAAGGATGGAGTGTTCGTGAAATACACCTCTTTTTCAACACCAGGAAAATGTGGCATTGATAGATGGACGCTGTGCAGTTCAGTGACTGCACAGTGTAAGGTAATGCGGGAAAGACAAATACATTCCCCGTACCACAAAAAGGTCTGTTCCTGCTTAAGAAGTGTATCCTGCATAAGGATTCATGAGTTACATTGGCCTCTGTTCAACACTTTCTCATGACATGAATATAGACAGTAGTGCTACACTTCTATAGACTATGAAAAACATTTACAAAAGTGTAGTAAAACCCTGCTATCAGTAGCAAGCGCTTTGTCACGTTCTCACATCATCCAATCTCTGGACACCCTCAGACCGTGTCAAAATCTTGAAGATTTCGTCAACTTTGAACCGCAGCCATAGACACTTTTTGGGACCATTTTATAAACCATCAAACTGAGATATGAATCATTAAGAGAAGATTCACCATTTTGAGGAAAATATTAACCAAAATAGCAGCAATCTGGATCTAAGAAGAGCACGTCCAAGTCTTGTTGGTTACAGATTTTCATCCTTGCATCACATAAACTCTAAATGTGATGCATGATTTATGAAGAAGCCACGTTTGATCATGTACTCCATGATCTTCCACTGTCTCTCAGCCTAAATGAAGAGAACACGGTCATTAATACTAGAGAAGTGCTGCAGCAGAGAGAATCCAAAGACCAAAAAGTCTTAACTGGCAGAAAACTGGCAATCGAGCGGGCTGTCATGACCACCACAGCATGTGGGTGTTGCCAGCAGCATCTGGACGAACAAGACTCGCAGCTTTGCAGCAGCTTGGTGACTCTCCAGCAACTCTCTGCCAAACATCGTACAAAGGGCTTGATGCAGAGAATGATGTTGACTGGTCCTGGAAAAGCTGCATGCAAGGGTGGAGGAATGTGGCAGTGAGGAGGCGGGGAGCAGCAGTAAGGTGCACGGTGACATGACCGCCAGACAGAACGTCGATACTGGGTGATTCTGCAGAAAACCTCAGATTACTAGTGACTTTTGGAAAGTCCTGTGCCACAGTATTTCTACGATGTTCGAGCAGGGCAACAACGTAAGTGTGAGGGTCTGGTTAAGGTTCGGTAACTGAAACAGTCGATCATGATTAGGGAAGGTGTTCGGTCAAGCTTACGAGTTGGACTAAACATGACTGTTCAAACTGATAATTTACTTTCGGTCGATATTGGACCTAAATCTTAGGTACAAATCATCCAATATTAACCTGATTCTTATCGGGGACAGTGGACCTCAGAGGTCTGTCAGACTGATGATTCAGCACCTCACAATCTTCATTGGAGGCAGTGCAGTTCGCCGTCATCATCAAAAGCCAATATTTCTACCAACCAAGGCAGGTCTGGTCTATTTGTTGCTTCAAACACCCGTAGACATTTGCTGTTATAAACACCAAGAGTGAAGCAAAAATGGCGGTACATGAAAGCATCTGACTGACACGAAGATGACCACGAATCAAAAACTCCATGAGCAGACAGTTTTTAATAAAAGGGGCTGTAGAAAGCACCAAAACCCTGTAACCCTTCAAATTTGGCAAATGATCAAGTGAACTATAAGAACTATAACTGCAGGTCTCTAGCCTTTGATTGATTAGGTCTACCTGGTGAACAGCGACAAATGGTAAGATACTGGATATACATAAAAAATGTGTCATTTGAAGCTGCATTTTCAGTTAATCAGTTGATCTTGCCTGCTATGTTCGTGTCATTTTGGGTGTTCAAACAACAGGCTATCATCAGCTCCGCAGATCAAATTTCAGACTAAAACTGTGGTCAGAGTTGTGTTTTGTTGCCAGGGGAAATGCATCAAATACACGAGACAAAAAAAAGTTTCGCCTGTGTGCTAAAAATTCAACATGACGTTAAGTCAACCAAGATGTTCTTCTACATCACAGAAAGCAAAAATAGGACAAAAACCCTCAAACTCAAGCAAAGATGACTTATCATAACATTAACCAAAATAAAATGCATCTAAATTGCCTGAAACAAGACCAGAGTTCAGCCACAGATGTGTAGCAACATTTTCAACTTACTTTTTGATGAAAATGTAAGTGGTAAGAAAGTCACTACTGACTCAGCTGGCCTTGAGCCACTAAAAATAATAATTTATGTGGCAAAGTTGTCATTATATTTCAGCAGTAGCTTCTGTTTATAAATGCCTTACAAGTAAGAGTACTGCCCATGAATATTAATAATTTATGGTTTGTCGTCCCGGTTTTAGTCATGACAGTAACGTGGCAAAGTTGGTACATAGGATGGATTACATTTGTTCCCCTTCAGAATTGAACTGTAATAACTTTGGTGATACTACAGTCATTCTCCTATAGCGCCATCATCAGGTCAAAATTTCAAGCTTAGTTTTAAGTTAAGTTTGTCCACAATACTTAATGACCCAGTATGTGCAAAGCTGATGGTGCTCCCATTATCCCCAATTATACTTCGTGTTTAGTGCTAATTAGCAAATGTTAGCATGCTAAAGTAAACATTAGTGTGTTTGAATTAAGAATATATTAGCATGCTCTCATTAGCTCAAAGTATCATTGTGCACAATAGAGGACAGTTTAAGAGCTGCAAGGGTAACTTTGGGCTAATTTGTTAAAACCTAACCAATAAAATAAATTTATCTATTGACCATATTTGGCTTTTAAGGGCTTTAGATTTGCAATGCTTTACATCAGCCACTACTGCTGCTTTATTCCCCTGCTGCAGTGAGGCTGGGAGCCAAAAGACTGGCCCCTTCCTGGCCCCTAATCTTCCATCAGTCACCATGTTCTGGAGAAGGTGTATCCTCAAACCACTTCAGGTTCAGGTTAAGGCAAAAGCAATCAATTACTGGAAAAGAGAACAACGGCAAATGCATTATAGATGCTGCTGATTTCCCACAGAAATCTTATATCTTCGTCTTCTTTTCTTTTTGAAATTGGCAGCTGTCAAAGTCTACCACATGTGGAAAATCTTTCAGAACTTTGGGACCCAACCAAACCATTAATATTGGATTGTTATGTCAAAACTGCACAGGAGTCAGTGAGACAATCTATTATTATGAAAATAAAAAACTTGGCTTTTGTGGGAGATACGAAGCCCCTCCTGGACATTCGGCGAAAATTGGCTTAATTGATGGACGTCGGCCAAAGAAATGTGAATAATGAGTTTATAAACTTAAGCTCTGTGGCTCTTGAGCCAGCTATACTGTTAATGCACGGCCACGCTGTTCGTCTCTGACAGACGGATCAGGATACGTGTCCTGAGAAACACTGGCTGCTGGTGGAACATTGCACCTAACCTCGGTAGCTCCATATATCCTGTGCTGCTCTGGGCTGGGTTGTACTCTTAATGGAAAAATCGGAGATTTAAATCCTGGATTCTCGGTGGAGGGTTTTCTTTGGGTCGCTTTCCCTTCTCTGGTGGAAAAAAGAAAAAACTTCACTGCAACATTTAGTTTCTACCCCTCCTCTTTCTTGGAGATAGTCAGCCAAATTCCACTTAAAGCCCTTCGCCCGTGGGCAAAACTGGGATTTGCCACCAACAATATAGCTGCATCTTGCAATTCCACATTTCTTTTGTTCATTTGTTCAAAATCTCCCGTCCATCAAGGGGGGCATTCAAACTCATGTGTAAGCATGAATGTGAACTTCAAGGGAAGATGTAACCGTGGATGAGGGGAATGAATGAAGGAGGAGAGGGAACATTAATGCAGGGAAAGTCAAGACAAGATGTCAAACTGGCTGCTTTTTTATTTATGAGCTCGCTGGAGGTGGAGAGCTCTGGGACAGATACAGCCAACCTTTATGAATAAATAAAAAGGTGCACTTACTGAAATAAAAGCCTCTCTCTCCACACACAAACTGCAGCGTGTCGACCAGCTCCGCCCCGCACAGGGTCTCTGGGAACGCCCCAGTTGCCGTCGGAGTCAGGGTGAGGACGCACAGCAGTAGTGAGAGGGTGTGGCTACAGGAGATACAGCACATCGCACTCTGCAGCAGAGAGAGAGAGAGAGAGAGAGAGAGATGTCAAATTTCCACTGCTGCGTAAAGACAGAGCATCACCAGAGAGAGGTTTTCATTTAATCAAGCACAGTCACTCCTTTAAGACACATGTTAAGCCTTGGTGCAGAATTAGTGGCGTCAAAATTGCACATTTTCCCACATAAGACTAAAAGCAGCGAGCTTGTGTCTAAAAAAGAGGAAATTAAAAAATACATAAAAGTGCCACAGTTGGTGGTAACTTTACAGGGAGATGTGGAGGAAAATGTATTAAATCCAAACTTCCACTTTGTGCCAGAGTCGAACAGGAGGCTGCGCGGCTCTGATGCTCCGGAGCGTCCGTGCGTAACGGAGCGCAGCGCAGCGCGTCCAAACTGGAAACACGCTTCTCCTTATCATCCTACACCCACCACAAGTCAACAACAATCCGTATTAATCAGTGAGATTTAAACACACATCTTTAATAATCACTTGGTAATGAAGACTCTGCACCCCCTCTTCATTCTCATGTGCCAAAGGAACAGCTGCCGGCGCGTAATTACGCACAGAACTCGACTAAAAGTGCTTCAAAATTCAAAAAGCAGAATAAGAGATGCAGAAAAAAAAGCGCCAGGGATCTTTCCGATCCAAGCTGTGAGATGGAAAACGGCTCTCCAGCCAAACCCAGCCGAGGAAGCTGAGCGGGCCAAATATACATAATAAAAACAATAAACACAGGACACTATCCATCTGCATCACAACCCCAACCGCACGGTCCCATGTCAGGCTCTCCTCTCCACCAGCAGCCTCAGGTTAGATATCTAACACTTAATAATGCCGACTCAGCAGTAATTACTCTGAAAGTTGCAGAGCTGCATTTGGACTTTCTGGTGAAAAAGAGCGCAGGACGCACAGAGGCGCTTGAGGATGAAACCCCCCTCATCCCCCCATTCATCCGAGCACTGAAACTCATGCACAATTCATATCAAGAAAAAAGTCAATTAAAGCAGAAGAGGAATAATCTCTTGTTATCTGTTGAAAAAAATGAAAAAAAAACACCAAGGCATGCAGGACAGCTGCCCACTAAGTGGATAAAAAAGGATAAAAATCAGAATAAATCCACATTAATCATGCAATCAAAAAGCAGTAAAATGCAAATAAGCGACTGCAATCCATCCTTTTTTATTGCCTCAGTTTAAACTAGGCAAAGGATGCTCTGTGCAAACAGTGAGCAAGTGAAGGTGATAATCTATAGTGTCAAAGGAAATCAGGTAAGTTACCTTGAAGACATCACATAAATGCCACTGAAAGGAAAGAGCGCTAGACATCCCCACGGGTCTCCGCAAGACAAAGCCCGGCGAAAATGAACTTGTTTGAAGTCATTAAAAAACGGGGAGAAAGAGGATGAGATGCGGGCAATGTCACATCTCAATATTCCGACTTTGTTCCATTGCGCAGGCTCGTTTTGGAGAAGTGAGATTTAGCGAACAGGAGACGGATTTAGAGAGAAAATCCCTCACATTTATCTACATTACACAGACATTTTCAACAGGAAACAGCTGGGGCAGCATTTGCCTCCTACTCGTCCTAAGTTATTCATTAAGGATTTTGGGCACATATTCAAATAACGTCATTTCTCTCTCTCCCTCTCTTTTTTTTCTCAGAACGGGGATTGAATTTTGATCTCTCTAAGACTTTGTTAGTAGTTCAGATCAAGATAGAAAAAAATAAAAAAAATAAAAGCACCACTGCCTCCAACCAGCAGCAGCCCGCACTCACACAGCGCACTATTTTTTCTGCTTGTGGAGGAGAACTTAAAAGACGAGCTGGAGGCTCTGATACGACTTCTGCTGGTGCCTGCGCGCAATTTGGCACCGCGCAATGCAGCAGCCCTTTCCATCCAAAGTCCGATTTGGTCAAATAAATCATTTAAACACCTTTCCACTTAGTCAGGAGTGAATACCCAGTAAAGAAAAAACTAAATAAAAAAGCCACAAACACGTGATCTGGACTGAATATGGAAAACTGTGACATTTTTTATCATAACAGAGAGCAAATAGAGAGCGTCATGTGAAGCCTGTGCTTCTCCAAACTTTGTGCTTTTGTGCAGGAATTGCTGCTTTTCTGCAGAAATAAGTCATTTGCTTTGGTTTCTGGGTTGAAATTGAATCAATGCTTGCATGTTTGTCTGCAGATTATATCTGATGACATCTCATGCTGAGTCAAAAAAAGGACAAAAACATTTGAATTTATGATGAAAAAGACTTTTTTTTTATTTCACCACCTCCTCAGAGCAAGCTATGAGCCGGATGCTTTACCACTGGACTGACAAACACTTGGTGGCACCCACTGTGCAGAGCTGCCCACCCTCATCATGTTGAAGTGAAGGGCCCCTCTGTCACAGAGAAGATAACCCATGCAACGACAGGCCGCGGCTTCACACGAGGCAGGCGAGGGCTTAAAGGGAGCTGTTTGCAGCAGGGACGGGATATCAACACTGATCCAATCGCTAAACATGAGATCAGTGCTGTGACCCAATCATAAAACAGGACACCAGCACGTATCCCAGCATGCCTGGCCAGTCTGCGCCAAGTGCATCGCAGGCATGGTTGGCTCCAAAGTGGACTGAGGCTGAAGACACGCAACGGGACGGTTAAGGTTGTTGGGGTAAAGTGGGTCAAAACACGAGCGCGGTCGAATGTCCCCACATGACACAGACAGCATAGGATCACAGCGGTGGTGCTGCAGACAGATGCATCCAAACATAAGCTAAATCTATGGTCTCCAACATGAGGGTCCGGGCACTTCAAAGGGTCGCAAGCTGGAAAAAAAGAAGAGAAAGGAAGCACACAGGAAATAAAGTGTATTTTTCAGTCTTTTGTCAAATATTTTGCAGTGAAACACTTGATTGTTTTGTTAAAACGATTCACATGAAACGATCTAAGAGAGGAAATGTGTTCTGAATGTGAACGTCCCAAAGATGAAATAAAATAAAACCTCAAACGCAACTTCTGAAGGCAACATTTCTTTGTTTTAAAGATTCAAAATCTGAATGATGAAATACTGGACTCAGATTGTGATGGAGATGTAAGTGGGCATTGCTTCAATTTAAAAATTCATTAACACAAATTTTTGGGAACCACCTACCCTAAATGGACGGACTTTCTTTCTGTCTGTCCTTTGATTATCTCAACAGTTGTTCATCTGTTCGACTTTATATTTGCTGTATGTGTTGCTGAGGACCCAAGAAAGTGCATGTTGAGTTTAGATGAGCGGCACTGAACAGAAACTCACAACCGAAATGTCACATTTCAAATTCTAACTGCACGAATTAAGCTAAATGTGCAATTTGATGATCAACAACGAAAGCAGATGAATCAATGACAACGATGGTAGTTGCTGTCCTGCTTTACATTAATGCAACACGCATGTTTGCAGATGGTTCGCACAAAATCTCAGCTCCTTATACAACTTGCACGTTCGGGTCCACGACCTCAATCTGCAACCTGACTTATCTCCCTCTCGGGGCGGCTGCTCGGAGGCGAGATGCGCGGCGAGCAGCGTCTCGACTTGCCTCCCCAGGCGGATTGCGTCACTGTCAGAAGCTGCTGATACAACGCGGAATATGATGATGGCGATGCTCCTCTGATTAGAGAGACAAAGCTGCTTTCAGACCAGAGGTTGACCTTGTTAGCATCAGATCAGAGACGTGGTCGGTCACTGATGCCCGTAAGCCTCTCTGCTGGTGGCTGATCTTGGATGTCAAATTATCTCATCTTTCACTTCCTCCACACACACACACACACACACACACACACACACACACACACACACACACACACACACACACACACACACACA
>JBAJHX010000002.1:3945253-3957254 GCA_037176925.1 Amniataba percoides | reverse complement strand
CACACACACACACACACACACACACACACACACACACACACACACACACACACACACACACACACACACACAAAAGCCCACAATCTCACATGTAAATGCTTCATCGAAGACTTTCCTGTTATCACTGTAGCTGTGGTCTGGCAGTATTGATGACGTGCCGTACATCTGCTGATGCAGTAGTCGGAAGAAGAAGAAAAAGAAGACGGGTCAGGGGGGTTGGCGGAGGGGGGGCTGACCTTCCCTTGTTCGCCGTCTCTAATGCCCATTGCTCTGAACTGTCTTGGTGCCAGGTTTCTCTTTCTCTCTCCCTCCCTCACTCCGACTCTCTTTTCTCTTCGGTTGCAAGACTTTTGAACCCCCCCTCCCCTCATCACCACCACCTCCTCCTCCTCCTCCCCTTCTCAACCCCCCTGCAGCCTTGTCTAAGGAGACGTCCGCCCCAGTGAACTCACTGACCAGGGAAAGGCTTGTTTTCACTCCCTTCTGGTGTAGGACAGAGGAAGCGTTCACTGCAAAAAATGTCCATCTTTGCAAGTCCCTTTGATCAGGGGTGACTTTTAAAATCACATTTTTCTTCCGAGGAAGTGCTTAAAAATAACACCACCAGGATAATGTCACTTATTAACAATGCAGTCCTGCTTTTGAAAGCATCTTTTCTTGAATTTAGCGTCATTTGATTGATTGTATGCGCATGATCTGCCTTGTGAAGTAAGAGAAAAGAAAATTTATGCAACAAATCTGGCAACAAGCGGAGTTGTTTCACTCCATTTGGAAGAACTTGTTAACAAAAAGCATTATATGAAAAACAAGAAAAAAAAGACTTAGACACACACAGACACTTCTTGCAGCGTTAACAGCATCCCGTCTGGGCTCCGCTGCCAAACAAATGTCCGAGTGAGAGGGGATACACAGATACAGACAGCGGCGCAGAATGCAAATGAACGCAAGTGGATGAAAGTGAGAGGACGGAGGAAGAATTAGAGTGGATGAAAAACGAGATTTGGTTTAGCAAAAAAACCTGTGTGAACAGCAGGCGAGGGAGGATGGAGGGGTGTGTGTGTGTGTGTGTGTGTGTGTGTGTGTGTGGGGTTTGCAGGGCCGGTACCCAAGATGGGAGGGAATGTGTGAGGCTGGGGATATGTCTGGGCACACACACAGGTTCACCCAAGGACACACACACACACATGCAAGCACACGCGTGCCCGTACACACACTTGATTAGGAGAGCAATCCTCCTCTATTCTCCTGATTAGTCTGAGGGTTTTTCCACCTCAATGGGCTCTCTGTTACATTTCCTCTTTTATCAATTGGCTAAAACAAACAAAAAAAAAGCTTTTGTTAAAGTA
Source organism: Amniataba percoides (assembly GCA_037176925.1). NCBI lineage: Eukaryota > Metazoa > Chordata > Actinopteri > Centrarchiformes > Terapontidae > Amniataba > Amniataba percoides. The sequence goes on along the minus strand of JBAJHX010000002.1, from coordinate 3,955,908 downwards.
GGGTATCTATTGCCAGTGATTGTGGGGGTAATATTTTTTTTAATACTTTCCCAAGCTGGGTGGTTAAAGAGGGTGTGGTGCCGGGCGTGCATGACTTTAAGTGGGGCACCACAGTCCATGCACTCAGAGCAGATATTGTTATCAAGGCCCTCCACTGTGCCGTACGCACACTTCATATGGAAGAAATAAAGGTGCGTCATGGAGCGAGAAATGGGGCGCTTGTTTTGATACGCCGTGTTTCCGTAGTAACTCGCAGGGGTCACAGTATTTTGGCAATAAGCGCAGGAAATTCCGTGGTGCCTGTTGATGATCAAAACCTACTTTCAGAAACATCTCTGGGACAGTTTAACCGTTTATGATCGCAGAGCATGCTGGAAGTGGAAGTCAAATCTTGTGTTCAGCAGTTTCTTAGGAAACTAAACTTGGATGTTTCGCCCCCCTCGCTGCTATTTACTGGTGATGAAAACAATGGAGCCACATTGTCACTGCTGCAAAGGCGCTGGTTTACCGTACGCGCCTCTGTCACCAGTCACTTCAGCTTTTGTGATTGTGCCTTCCTCTGTGAGGCCGAACACGCAAGTCTAAAAGAGCTGATTTGTTTAAGTGTGAACAATGCTGATACCAGTTAACAGCATTTAGTTAAAGCTGCACCCGTCGGTATTCTGATAGAAATAAAAGATCAGATGAGTGTGTGTGGGTAGGACAAAAAAAACACAGATGAAGCCACTGGAATCTACCTGCTGAGCAACCAAATTGCAGCGTTCGTGGGAAACTGGTGGAGACCAAAGTCAGCGCAAAAAAACACACACAAAAAAGAGACTATTGCAGACTTTGGTTCACTAAGTGACCAAAAAACACAGCTCCAAATGAATAATAATGCTGCTCCGTAAATGCTGAATGTGCATTTCAACTTAAAAATGAATTTAATATCAACACTTTCAGACTGTTCCACTGCCCCCATATGACTGAAAAAGTTATTACTGGTTTTAACTGCCTCTTTTTTTAAATGTAAGTTTTTAAAGATAAGATTTAGTTATTTAGCCATTCGGGGGCAGAAGAACTTAATAACACTAAAACATGATCACTTCATAAACACGTTACAGCTGATTTAAAAGAAACAAAATGCCTTTTTACTCACGTGTCTGAACTGGAGCTCATTTGGAGTCATCGTGTTTCTGCCCACTGTCCGAACATTAGTCCAACATCGACTCTGACGTTTAGCTCTGTTTTGGTCGCCACCACCTGAGAAGAAAAATATCTCGCTCTTCAATTTGAAACTGCTCCGTTATGTTTATTGGAGCTTATTTTGGTGAAAAGATGCAGTCAGACCGAACCATTCAGGAGATATGCCATCAAATCAAAACAATAAAAGTGTCTAAAAAAACTGCCTCTTTCCTGCCTGAGAGGATGATAACACTCATTGAATTATTACTTGAAAAATATTGGTTGATTCAAGTTTTTGGCTTGTAGCAGCCTAAAATGATTCAGTATCATCTCAGATTGTTTCATTAAAGGGATTTTTCAAAAGGAGTTTTGCATGAAGGATGCATGCAGGTGCAACAAGTGGCGCACGCCGCAAAGGAAAATGCAGCGTTTGCAAAGGTAACTTTTGGCCCTTTCTTAATGTTTACATTATTTCATCTACCTTGCACTAATCCCCAGACCTGTCAGAGCGTGCATGCATACCATCCATTACAAAATCCAGGAATGTTCCACCGAGTCAGGAACAGAAAAACACTAAACAAATAGTTGAACAATAGCATGTACCGTCATTAAAGCCTTAATGCGTGGTTTCAGTAAACACAACTAATCCTGGAGAGACAAGAAGCCAAATAACCCTCCCTAAAATAAAAACAACAAAAAGAAGTTTCAGGACTTTGTAGTGTCAGTGATATTGCAGCGAGCTGTCTGTCCCATCCAGCTTTCCTCATAATGTGCTGCCTCATACTGCAATTAGAGCTGGACGAGGGCCTGCGTGAGATACCTCGAAGCACGCAGGGAAGTGTACTGTTTGTGCTGTTTACTTCTTCCATGACAAGGAAGGTTTTTTTTAAGAATGGGTGGGGGGGGTGAAGGCCACTGTTCCCTGGCTCCCTCTCTCTGTCTCTCTCTCTCCGGCTGGCTGGGGGAGTGGGTGCGGCGCTCCTCTCTGCCCACCACCTGGCACAGGGGAGGATATGTCTAGGAAAGAGACCTCTGCCAGGCCTCAATTACGGGGGGGGGATAATCCAGGACACACTGAAGCAATTACAGCCCCATATAAATCAATATGCTTTGGGTTAAAAAGTGATCTGCTCCCAACACTCTGGAGAGGCTCTGACTCAGCCGGCCTTTGATTTTCCTGAGAGATGGGAGCAGTTTCTCTGGAACTGGGCAGGGATGCCGCCGCCACCACCGCTGCTGTTTAAACTGTCACTCAGGTCGAGCAAACAATCAAGTGACACGCACCGTGAGGAAGAGAAGAGGACAAATATTGATTCGCTGTTCAAACAACTGTTGGGAAATTTATTTGACATAAAGTAGAAAAAAAATAAATAAATAAAAAATGCTGCAAAAATGAACAAGGTTCTCAGGAAATGACAGTGTAAACACGGCTATGTGTGCAGCGGCATCAATATTTACTGAGAACTGAGATATGGATGCCAATGACGGATAAACGTTGTATTATTTATGTTTTAGGAAGCTTGCAGAGAGACTCCAACATGAGCTGTGGCAGCAGGGGGCAATACTGACAGCCCCTCCACCCCCCACGTCCCCTGTGAGGTGCAGCTGTTGGGCCCGGACGCTCATTATCACTACGATACTGCCATCTTCTGGTTGGACGAGGCTACTGACGAGACTCTGGACCTGCAGTGTGCTGCAATTACACCAGAAACAAAACATTCATTATTAGTATTATTTAACTCCCCCTCCACTTAGAAATGTGTTTTGCTTTGTGTAATTTGTTTGAGCTTTGTTGTGCAAACATCAGCTGAAGGGGTAAAATTTGAGAGTTGGATGTAGGGATGTGATTTGTGACCTCATAACTTTTGTGGAAGCCAATGTTTCAATATACAGCTCGAGAATGAAACACAATGAGAATCAACTTTATATCTCCTATGTTATTTATATGTATTACATATATTTTTTTATTCAAAGCAGTATATTTCTAACCTAAGATTGGTATGAAATAGATCTTAAATATCTAATTTTAAGATTAAATATGATATGAAATAAGATGAATATACAAGTAGATCAAATTATTTGGTGTCTGGTTTCCTTAATTGAATTTACAGTGTGTCTTAACTTATCATACCAATTTACTCATGTTTTCGATGTTTGCTTAATATGAATATGAAAGGAGCAGATTTACATTCAAGATAAATTTATTTCAAAAAGCCAAGTAAGCAGAAATTATTCACTGGCTTTAAATATGTACATCTGCCTCGTATCGTCGATATGCTGTGTAGAACATGTGAATCAACACAATGAAGCAACAATCAGGAAAATGAAGACCAAATTACAAATTGGTCAAAATAAAAAATAACAAAAGAAAGAAGAGTGTTTTTTGGTGACCACGATACCAGCTCCAAACATAACGCTGACAAAAGGAAAACAACCTGCATGAAAATATTCTACTGAAATTCTATTCTCACTTCGTCAGTGAACGACTGTTCAATTTTCACGTCGTGAGTGAGCGAGTGTTCCCAAAGGGTCTTTTTATGGAGGAACGCCAGCCCGCACTCCTCACATACGTAGCTCTTTGGCTTCCCGGTGTGAGTCCGCCTGTGTTTCTTCATGTGATAAGACAACCTGAAACCTTTGTCACATATGTCACATTTAAAGGGTTTCTCTCCCGTGTGGATGCGCATGTGCGACTTCAAATATCCCGACTGGATGAAGGCCTTTCCGCACTCCTCGCACTTGTACGGACGCTCCCCGGTGTGGTACCTGTTGTGCAGCCGCAGCTCGTTGGCGGTCAGGAAGGTCTTTCCGCACACCGTGCACTGATGAGGCCTCTCGCCGGTGTGGATGAGCTCGTGCCTCTTCAGGGACGTCTCCTTCATGAACTGCTTCCCGCAGCTGTTGCAGGGATAGCGAACGCCGATGTGGATTTGCTCGACGTGGTTGGTCAGCTGCAGCTTGGTGCGGTACGCCATGTCGCACTGCGTGCAGGCCCACGGCCTCTCCTCCGAGTGCGTCCCCATGTGCACTGTGAGCTCCGAGGCCGAGCGGTAACACTTCCCGCACTGCCAGCAAAGGAAGGGTTTCTCCCCGGTGTGTTTCCTCTGGTGGACCGTCAGACAGTTGGACGATCTGAACTTCTCCGGGCACATGTTGCAGATGTAAGGGAACTCTCCTTTGTGGATTCTCTGGTGGATGGCGAGGTAGGACAGCTGCATGAAGGTCTTGTCGCACTGCGGACAGGGATACGGCCCGGTGAAGTCGTGCTGCTTCTCATAGTGCTCCCTCAGGCGCCTCAGTAAGGTGAAAGTCTTGTCGCACATTGTGCACTGCATCGGCCTGTGCATGAGTTTGTGCCGCTCGAAGGCCTGCTCGTTGGTGAGGATCTTCCCGCACTCTTTGCAGTAGAGCGGGTCGTGAATCCTCTGGTGCACCTTGAGCATCGTCATGCTCTTGAACTCTTTCCCGCAGTCCTCGCACTTCATGATCTCGCTCACTTCCACTTTGCAAATGTTTTCTTGGTGCTCCTTCAAAGCGGACGGGTATTCGAAGTGTTTGCCGCAGTTTGAGCACCACACAGGTATTTTCAGAGGCTGCCCCTGCTGGGCGTCTGTGCTGGGCGCCTCACTGTGGCTGGGCCCCGCTCTTATCTCCCTTTTCCAAGAGAACCGGGAGATTTTCTTATGACAGATGGCGTAGATCTGGTGTCTTTTCAGCCCGTGCATGTGTTTGAAACGCTTCTTGCAGTGCACGCAGTGATAAGGCCGGTCCTCCGTGTGACACTGTATGTGCCTGTTTAGCGTTTTGACACTGTCGAACATTCGCGCACATACAGGACAAATCTTGAGGCCCTTTTTGTTGACTTTTTTCACAGGTGCAGATGGAGCCACCTCAGAAGTGTCTGTGGGTGCATCCAGATTATTTTCAATTTTATCGAAACCTGCGTCGCCGCCGTTTTGAGTGTCAGCTTCGGCCAAAATCTGTTCCACCGTCTTGCTCTCCTCCTCTCGGATCCCCTCGTGGCCGTGAATGATCTGGTGCTTCTTCAGCGTGTCCTTGTACTTGAAGCCCTTCTCACAGGTGATGCAGATGAACGGACGCTCCTCCGTGTGAGACCGCAAGTGCTTTGCGATGTCGGCGGTGCACGGTAAGACCCTGCTGCAGATGGGGCAAACTTTGCCCTCCGTCGAGCTGTCCAACGTTGGCAGCGGAGTTGAGCGTTGCGGCTCTCGTCTCTTTGGCCTTTTCAGCTCTCTGCTCTTACAAATCTCCTTCTGGTGCCGCTTTAAAACATAAGGGTTCTTAAATTTCTTCTCGCAGAAAGCGCAGTTGTACGGGCGGTCCTCTGAGTGGGACTTCATGTGGCGCTCCATGTCCACTCTGCGGGCGAAGTACTTCCCACACAGACCGCAGTTTTTGTTCTCAGACATCTCGGAGGTGCTGGGATCGCCCACGTCCTCTTCTTTGGTGCTGATGTTCATCTCGTCCCTTTCGTGGACGCGCATGTTGTGGCGGTTCATGTCGTAATGGTCCCTGAATCTTTTGTCACAGTTGTCACACTTGTACTTGAGGTCCCGGTTGGCAGAGTGAGTTTCTTGGTGTCGTCTCATGGCTGCAGCCCGCAGGAAAATCTTATTGCACACAGGACAGGTTTTATTATTGGGATATTTCTTTCTTTGCCTCTTAGCTGTCGAGTCTTTGTTTTCTTTTAAAGTTTTTCTCTTTATCTGGAGCCTTTTGCTTTGTTTCAGAGGTTGGAAAGCTGCCGGCTTCAGGGCGTCACCGACATCCTCGTTTGTTGTGTCTCCAGCAATTCTTTCCCCGCTTGCATCATTTTCCTCTTGTTCCTCCGGCTCGACCAAACACGGCGGCTGCTCTATCTGTATGTAGTCCAGCAGCGTCACGGTTTCTCCCTCCACCTGGACGGTCATGCAGCCCTGCATCTGCTCCGCCGGGGGCTGGAGCTGGATTTGGTCAGCGTCGATCACGACCTTCTCCAGCTGAGGGAGGGACAGCGAAGAGAGGATGCAGTTCCCGAAGGACGAAGGAATGGTCTGAGTTTCATCTGCGGGGGGAAATGAGAAACCTTTTAGCTTCACGGTTAGCGGCCATAAACCAAAATGAAATCATACACATAATGACAGCGTTGTATTAACCAGTAACTCTGTCCGGTTTCCTGCATAACGTCAATGCTATTCTCAAGTGTCCACAATCTTACAGCTTTCTGTTCTCCAAACACACAAGGGGGACTGAAATTAAAGTGCTTTAATCTTTTAAATGTTTGAGCTAGCAGTCTAACTTTTAAAAAACATGTGAGAAACCTTGCACACAAACTAAAGATAAAATTAGGTTTCTTATAATGGAATAAAAGTTTTGGTTTTTTTTGCTGAGAACAAGAAAAATCACAGTGCAGTCATCCATCATCGTCTGAGCTTCATGGAGATGATCTCTATGGAGATATCTTGTCTTGGTATCTTGTCCTATCAGCTGCTCTTTCCACCATAAAACAACTTGATTCAGCTCATCACTGTGTCCTGCCTTTTGTTAAAGGAGATAATTATCACTCTCATCACTTTATTATAAGAAAAAGTATCCTGATCCTCACCGGCCAGAAGAAGAGAACTACACACAGTCATTGTCTCAATTTTAAAACTATTCATCAAACCAGATCTAAGGACTTAATCCGCTTCCATGAATAACTACTGAATCTGACTTCCTCCTACAAATCTGTGCCTTATAAAGGGAATAATTATAAAAAAAGAGATGTGTATATCTTGTCTCATTGGATGAAATGAAACTTAATTTGAAATGATATCTGTTTTATCTCTGTTGTATTTCTCTCTGCTGTACTCGGGTCCTTAATCTGACTGAAATACCTGATAAAATAAAGGGATATAATAATATCTGGATAAACTGTAAGCAGGTTAGAATAAAACACACGCACAGCCTAGATATGACTCACCTGATAAATCGTAATGTCCGAGTGTTGTGTGGTGCAGCAGCACAGTCTTCAGGTGTCGTGGGTCGGGAACTGAGTGCACACACTCCTCCAGGGCAGACGGGACAGTGCTGAGCATGGAGGCAGTCTGAAGAAGAGATGCAAGACCAGAGTTAAAACAAAATGAAATGAAACCAGAGCTGAAGACATTTTTTAGTAAGAAATAGTCTTATGCTATTTAAATCTGTTTGTGTTTTGTGAGTCAGTCCACAAGGTTTCCACACAGGGCAGCAACATCCCAATATGAATGGAGAGGATGAGTGGTCCAGGAATATAATTTAATGACACTTTCTGTGCTTCAGTAACATCAAAAAGCTAAAATAAGAGTAATATTAATGTATCTGGGGAATGAACACAGAAAATATTCAAGTGTGATTCAGCGAGTTACACTCAGTTAAAATTTCAGGTCTGTTTTTTTCATTTTTGTACATTTTGGCACCATTAAAAATATTCTTTGTGTCTGTGTATTCAGATTTTAAATGTTAAATGTGTTTGAATGTGTTGAATGTTTTCATTTCAGGCGTAACAGTGGATGAACTCCACTTCCAGTAAGTTTTACCACCAAAACTTTATTAATTCTATCAACCTATGATGAAATCTGTCTGGCTGCTAAAAGAAAAAACAGGAGCTGACTGATGATAAAAAGTTTTCCTAACTGGTTTCTGTACCTGCTGAATGTCTGGGACTGGAAGAAGCTTCTCCAGTCTGGACAGGAAATCCAGCATCAGCACCTGGAGTGCGCTGTCATAATCGGGCCCAAAATCCGTAGGAAAGACATCCTGGAAAAAATAATCACAGAAAATTATGTATTCTGTTATAAGAAGAGTGGAGTCTTAAGAAAAACACACACAACAAATTTAAAAGACACAAACCTGGAAAAACTTCTCCTTCTCCTCAGCGTCTTTTAATAGAAGTTCAACTTGATCCACGAAGTTTGATTCTGGGAAATCGACTTCTGCGAAGCATGGCTGGAACACAAATGCACGCAGACGTTAAAAACAAACCAACAAAAAGATCATCTGATGACCTGCTGATCAAAACCAGAAAAAAAGAGCTCACCTGTGCTGCCCAGGTGGATATGAGGGCCTTGATCCGCTCCAGGTGCATCTCGATGGTCTCTGTATCCGTTATCTGCTCGGCCCGACACAACTCAAGAACCACCTGCAACAAATGGTTTCACCTCGAGGTAAATATGAAAATCTTTGATAACTCTTTTCAGGCATAACAATATTAAACCCCTTCATCAGCTGGTTGTTATTTAGATTTTTTATTGTGCAGGTTGCTTTGAAATCTGAGGTTGGTATGATTACACACATTACCGAGCGAGTCAAAGGGATGGCTCAGATGCACAACAATAGGTTTTTATGCTTTGTTTTGACAGCTTAACATCTGCAGGAGAGAAACCGCTTTCAACAAACAGCTTTCTTTATTAAAACCATCAAATGTTTTCAGTCTCACCCGCGCTCGGAGTCCCAGGAGGAGCTGAGCTTTCTGATCGGCGTTCAGGAGCTCAGGCACGATTTCTGACACGGTGCTTATGAACTCCTCCACCATCCCGTAGTCCTGCACGCTGCCCCGCTGCACCACCTGCCACATGGCCGCGGACACCAGGCGCAGGGGGGGTATGAAGAGGCGGAGAGACGGCAGCAGGAGGGGCGACTCTGGGAAACACGAAACATCACAACTCAAATAATTCAATTAAATCTGATTAATGATATATTAATCTGTCTTTTCATTACAAACCGGATATATAAATGACTTAAATGACTGTTAAAGGAGAACGTTTTAATATTACACTTTAATAAGAATACATAATTTTTTTAGTGTGGCATTTAATAAACATTTTATTTAGAAAACTGTGAAAACCTCCAGTTTGTTGAATACAATCATAGAGATGTTCAAATATTAAAAACCTGCTGTCAGTATATTCACACTAAAAAATAAAGTCAACACATCATTATTTCACAATTATCCACCAACAATGAGCTTCAGGACCAGTATCTGGTTCTAGGAAAGATCTCTAGTCCTGGGTCACATCTCTGATCCCAACTCAGGTCTCTGCTCCCCGATGGGTCAGGTACCTGGTCTGGGTTCAGGTCTCTGATGGGTCAGGTACCTGGTCTGGGTTCAGGTCTCTGATGGGTCAGGTACCTGGTCTGGGTTCAAGTCTCTGATGGGTCAGGTACCTGGTCTGGGTTCAAGTCTCTGATGGGTCAGGTACCTGGTCTGGGTTCAAGTCTCCAGTCTTGTGAACTGGCCCTGGGTGCCTTCACGTACCGGTTACAGCGTCGTAAATACCACTCTCCACACTTGAGCATCCCAACAAAGCGGTAAGTCGTGACTTTGTACACTCATCCAAGCTGCCAAAATACTTCGAACACTTAACCTTCTCAGGTATGACATTACTGCTTTATTTCCTCTTTCTAAACAATAAAACTGAAGTTGCTGAGAATCGCTTTCTCTACTTCCAGAGGTCCGTTGGCTTGTTGTTTTTAGCCAACAGCTAACTGACGCTACTTCAACCGAAGCCCGCGAAGGCAGCATCTGTCAGCCGTTACAGAGCTCATTAATGGCCGCTACTTCCTCGACAGTCTCTAAAAACACTGTCATAAAACACCAGAAACAGACAAATTAACATGATAACTAACTAACTGGCTCAAGCCGCCCTCAGCCGCGGTGCAGCGGCTTCCTCACGACTCCCGCACACCGCGCTGCACAAAAGCCACCGCCATCTCGGAGCGGGGTACGCCATGTTCCAAATCATGCGCACACAATCCCAAAGAAAACCCGAAAACTCGCGATGTGCGCCGCGTATTTCCGTCCTCGTCGGCTTACCGTCTTCAGGGCGATGCGGGCTCTCCATTTTATCCCGTTAGGACGTCCAGCTAGGCGATAAGAAGAAGTCGGGGTCGTTGTGAGTCGATGTCCGCCCGACCCTGCGGTGCGAGCTGGCGGGGAGGAAGGGCGGCTCGATATACTGTCCGGAGTGCGCAGGCGTAGTGGAGAGACAACGTGTGAGCGGCAGCTGCGCTCTTAAAGGCTAATTTCTCTGATAAAACCTGATGTAATATATTTTAAGTGAACTTTACAGGAGAGAACTGCATTTTGTGATAATCTGACCAACTTTTGGGGGCTGCCTGCAGAAGATAAACGTCCCACTTCTTCGTTTGAGAAATGTGCAACTCACCTGAAGCTGCTGCGGCCATTACTGCCCCCTAAAGGCCAACTGAGGAAACGAGACAGTAAATTCTTCCTCCAGTAAATAAACAAGCAAAAAAGGTTAAAAAAGTAATAAAACTCTTTGTACATTAATAAATGCACACAATGTACAATCCGTACAGTCTTTAATTTAAATGGCATATTTCAAATGACATATTATAACTCTTCATTTATGTTTAATCTATACGCCTGACTAGAAATGATCTATCTATCTATCTATCTATCTATCTATCTATCTATCTATCTATCTATCTATCTATCTATCTATCTATCT
>JBAJHX010000002.1:3926952-3941889 GCA_037176925.1 Amniataba percoides | reverse complement strand
CCATGGGATGTCACAAAAATATAAAAAAGAAAAAGTATATGCACCCTTTTTCAGTCACTCGTTTGTTATGCGTCAATTCACATTTATACTGTAGCTCCATATCCTGTGGTATATTATTCACTGTACTACTCCAAGTAATACAATCGTATGGAAATATTGCTTGATTTTAAAACTTTAAAGCATCTTTTTATATAACCTTTTTCACTTTTGTAAAACAAAATAGCTGTGGAATGTAAAATAAAATATATAGTGCTATGTATGTAGGTAAGAAAATAAAGTCGTAGGATAATATCTATATTTCATTTTCTGTAACTATTTACAGAACTTAAACCAACTCTTATATGCCTATATGTTTCTCTTAAAATTGTTTTTTTTGGCCCAAGACAAATATTTAAGTAATTTTGAGTGTGCTACAATGTTTGAAGTCATAAGATTTGTCTCTTATCAGAAGGTACAGTCAGATTTTTGTAGAAACAACACCACAAAATATGAAGACACTTGAGAGACATTTGCATTGTGAGCCATTGGAAACAGGTAAGCGTCTCTTTTTGGTTTGTTGCTGGACTGGAGACATTGCACATATTGTAGATATTCATTTTTGTTGCATTGTTACATTCATAAAATATACTTTAGGTTCTTTAATCATCCCCTAAATTATATTTCCTGTCTGAGTCGTGGTCTAGTCAACTGGGTTTTGTTCAATATTGCTCAACTACATAAAGTTTGTTCTGTTTGTTCTGAGTGTGCATCATTTCAACAACAGGGCCGCTGAATAAAAGGTGATTGATCAGTTATCTCATGCAGACCTGGTGAAAAATCTATTCATGTGGAACAAAAGGTTGAATTGCTGCTTTAAGTTGATTAGAGAAACAACATTTTTTTACTTTTGTCTGACATCAAATTCACAATATTAAGTAACACATCTTTATATGTACAGTGCAGACTTCACTTTAACACTTAAAATACTCAGAAAATTTGTGAAACTTGGACTTTTTATTGTCTGAGTTGTTATTGTCTGATCTTCCATACCTATCTACTGAACTTTTATCTGTCTATTTTTCTCCCAGTTTTCATTTGTATCATATAGATTTGGACATATACTGTTTTGTCTCATTTTATTATATAGTTAATTATTGATGCAGTGACTGTCTCAGTGTTTTGTTCCCTTCCTTTTGTTGGCTTTAGTATAAAGATATGTTGTGTCATATTGGGAATTTGATGATTGATGAAGGTCCAAGGCGTTGCAAACAACGATTTCTGCATTTTCTTACCATGTTACTTAACACAAAAACATGAAACTCTCCCAGATAATGTAAATAATGGCACAGATGGCTCTGCATACTACAATACCCATGAGCCCCCACGGCGATTGCCACTGGGAAGAAAACCCGTCAACAAGACGTAGTGCCACCATTGCTGAATTCATTACAAAAGTCAAAAATGATTAATTAAAGCTGCAGGTTGTGTTTTATATTTCTCAACACTTTAATCCTTAGCTTCCGTCCATCTTTAGCATTTCTACTCTTACAGCATTTTAAGCCCTGTGATTGGATGTTTATTGCTGAAATGTCCTTAAAAGTCATAGCTTTGCCTACTTTTAATTTATTTTTATCTACACAGGCTTTTACCTTCAACCTTCTACCGAACAAAACGGATATTTTGTAACACGGCTGTTATTGTTTTGACGGGGAGAGTTTCATGCTTATGGAGGAGCTTTAACTGTAGTCAAATTTACATTCAAATCTAGCAAATCTTCTTTTAAATTTTCAATAAAATCTGCAAAAATTAAACCGTCCACCAACTACTTGTCTGTGAAATGAGAGTTTGTGGTGCCAGTTCTGCTGTGTTGAGTATTGAGTCTTGCATTGTTGTGTCTCTCAGAGTGTGTGTGTGTGTGTGTGTGTGTGTGTGTGTGTTTGAATTCAACCTTTAAGTTTTTAAGAGATCGAGCTGAGGTGAAGCCTAAAACAAAAGGTGACTTTAAAATCCTCTCTTCTTGATCTACTCTTGGGGATGCGTGGAGAACAGCGAAACGACCGAAGGGAACATCTCTTTTTGACTTCAGCTGGGAACAATCGACACCCTAAGTCAGCCCTACCGACCTACACAGACGAAACCACACCTAAAGCGAAACGGGAGGGTCCAAACAAACGGATTAAACATGCAGCTTTGCATAAACAGACACGTACAGCAGGAACAAACTGTTCGGGGAGCACATTCAATGAGACCGGTGTCATCAGCCAAGCGAGTGTAGGAGAATACTGTACATCAGTTTTACAAAAAAAAAAAAAGGAACGACCAGCACGATGACTTTAAGGACGTATTTACACTTTGCTTTTGAGTATCTTGAAAGAGAGAGTCCCTGCCAATCGAAAATCCATCTCCAAATCTCACTTTTGCAGTGGATAGAAAGTTCATAAGCAGCGTTTTTTCCCTCACTTCCCCCCTTTTTTTTTTTTGCGAAAGTGGTCCGTGAAGTAAGCTCTGCATAAAAAGCAATATCGGGGCAGCTCAGTTGAGTAGGTGTCATGCAAAAAAAAAAAAAAAAAAAAGTCGAGGAGTTATCACAAGTTAATTTCCCAGTTGGACATCCATGTTTCAAGCATACGTCAGCATAGATTTCACTGAGTGGGCCGTCTGGAGTTTTAATCAGCGCTGTCGGCCACGGTGGAAGTTCCTGTGATCAGTTTGGCCTCCGCACAGAGTCGATGTAACACAGTGAAACGTATCCGACATTGAAGTGACGAGAGTGAAATGAAAAGAAGTTCGAGTCCACCTAAAGTCTGTCTCCCGGCGTTGCTACTGGTCACTTTTTTTTTTGTTTTTCTTTTCTTTAAATCGGTTGTATAGTAGGATTATATTTTGGCATGTGTCAAACTTTATACTGCGTCCACTCCCTCCTGTAAAGTGGTGTCGCCTGTAAACCAAAGTCTCATATCAGAGATGATGAGAAAGCTGCTTTTATTGAGTTAAAATTCTACTCTACCCTTTTATTTTTAAGCGAAAAAAGGTGTACAGAATGAATTCCTCCATGCATGTGTCCTATATGAAATACAATACGTCTCATATTCACGGTTAGGTTGAAGTGATACTGCTGGGTCGAGTCTGTTATGTGTTTTTTTTGTGTGTGTTTTTTTTATATTTTAGGGGTGTGAAGTGATCAGTGGGCGCCGTTAGTTAGGACAACAAGGCGAGAAGGTTTTCAGATTTTGTCATGTACGCCGACAGAATTAAAGGGAATCCCTGACGTAAAAAAAACATCCGACAGCCGCTCTTCAGCTTCGGGGGCCGGGGCCAGGTGGACGGGGGCTGTGTTAAGCGTTTAAAAGTGGTGTTACATGGACGCTGCGCCTGCATCAGAGGGGTTTATCTAAACTTTTTTTTGTCAGAGGGGGGCGGCGTCACACCACCGAGCCCTTGGAGGTGGAGAGGTGGATGGAGCGGATGCGTATGGCCAGAGTCTTCTCCAGGTCGTGGAGGATGTCGGTGCAGATGCCGGGGCTGGACGCGGGGCTCTCGGGGGGCGGGGGCTCGTACAGCAGCTGCTTGAAGCCGTCGAGTTCGATCAGCAGCACCATGTTCTTCAGGAAATAGCCCTCGATGAAAGCCGTAAGCTCTGTGGCGCCAAGGAACTGCATTGGAAGAAAATGAGAGTTTTATTCTTTGTTCTGAAAGCGGATGAGAACATTAATATCAACATTTTTATGTCTTCTGAGCATCTTTTATATTATTGTAATGGAGGTAAATGGGAAATTCCTGCTGGTATAAATCCAAGATTAGGAAAACATCCATACAGTAGTTTTTCAGATATTTTAATCTGGACTAAACTGATGGACCGACCACCTGACCACCACAATAGTTAGATAAATGTGAAAAGAGAATATAAAAAATACTTATGAAAATATAGAGGACATAAATGGCGTACCCTCTCATAAAATAATAATGCCTATAATGTTGTTAGAAAAGTAGCATAAAAAGTGCATAGTGGCAGATTGTGTCTATTAACTAACTGTATTAGAACAACCTGTGTTTTTGCAGAAGTTTTTGCAAAGTTCCCCCTTGAAATAAGACTTTTAACTTGCAGCTATGTTACTCTGGCTTTCTCAGGTTTATTAAAAACTGCACTGAGAAGAAACCAAAACAATTATGCTGTAAAAAGCAGGTTAAAAGATGCTAAACTCTTCATAAAGCTGCAGATTCTGAGCGCACCTTTTCACAAACATGCATTTGATCAGCTTTCAATATAAACATGTATGATATTTGTTATATTCTAATCATCATCCGTCATTGATTAATTCGGTGCTGTAACGCGCTCCACCTTGGCGTGTTTGTAGAGGTCCACGCAGGTTTCCGTGGTGATGTTCTTGGAGCAGATGATCTCACAGTGTCTCTGAAGGGCCTCTAGTTGGAAGAATTTGGCTGCAGACAGGAGCTGCGGGGAACAGAACAGCCGCACAGAATGAGGCACAGGACTCAGGATTAGAAACGTTAATGCTTTTCGCTGTCAGCTTGGCAGGCTTCGCTTAAGTCTCTGTCTTACCTCCATAACTTCAGTGTTGCGTATGTGCAGTGACTCAGTGCCTCCACAGTACAGATACTGCATGACCAGCTGAAACACAGAACCACACACGGCCTATCGATACGAATCTGAAGGATCTTTAACAGGAAGTGTTAACTAAAGTATTGATATCAAGCTCTTATATCAAAATACAAACAGTCTCTTTGCATCTTAGGTTGTTATTGGGAAGCAAAAGATGATCAAAATGAAATCTTACATGGAAAATATTGTACTTGACGTGGCTAATCTCGATGCAGGTGTTTTCTGCTGCCGGTCGGTTCTGGAGCAGCGACTTGAACCTTGATGAAACAGAGGAAATTCTGGTTATATCATACCCGTAGAGGAAAAAAATGAGAAAGATACCTCAATAAAGAGCTTCTTTACCTGGGTGAAGCTGTAAACAGCAAAACTTTATGTGCATAAAACGGTTTCCCCTCCACCAGGAAAGTAACGTCAGACATCTCCTTGTTGTTGAGGAAGTGCGGGTCTGAAAAAAAAAAGATGACAATAAGAGCCAATGAAAACAGCCAAATGATGCCTCATTACTCAAGCCTGCTAAACTACAGATGCAGAACAGCAAACAGCAAAAGATTAAGGTAATGTGGTCATTAATTACTCCGAGGGCGATTCATCACTCAGCTATCAGCGCGGCATTATCAAAATCAAACAGTTCCCATTTCATTAGTATTCTGTAAGGCGGGGGGTTTAATTTGATATCTGTTCTTTTGAGCTGCTTTTTGAAGTCTATCCTTGAACGTCTTGATAAATTCATTAGTTGTTTTTTAAAGCACTCATTCTCCTCACACACACAAAATAACAAACCATTTGTCATGTTACTCGGATTAAACACTGGGTGGAGCTGCAGCACAGTCACTCGACGTTTCAGCGCCTCCTCACACATTAAATAACAGATATGTGGAAATATGTGGAGTCTGCAAAAAATTATTGCAAGATCAAACATTTCTTTTCTTTAAATATTTAATCGTTTTCTTTGGACCTCATTAACCTGATGTGTTTAAAAGTAGGATGTGGTATCCCTTTCCTTTCCTTAAAGGTGATAAAATGCTGAAATTACTAGTACTGTATTGTATTGTAAATACCCAAAACATATTTTATGTGTTATAGGTAATATGAGCTAAATATATTTCCTTTTATCTGCCAAAAGGTAATTCATGGACAAAGAAACAATATAAAACTGTACAAATAGAAATGTAAATGGACTTTCCAGGGATTAGGGAAGGACGGCGCTGAATAAAAGAGTCCCAAAAGTCATTAATTTCAATATAAAGGCAATAAAACAGTGTTGAGTTTGTTTTTTTTAGCTGTTAAAGGGGTTATGGAGGTTAACTTGAAGACCTTTAAGTCTCTCCCTCCCTCCCCAATGACTTTCATTACAGTAGATTTGATGATGCTCTGCACAGCTTATCTTGAAAGAAAATTTAAATGCATTTGATAATATTTCCCAAATGTCAAAAAGAAACTGTTCTATTAGTTAGCAATCCCCTAACACACCAATAACTCCGTGTTGTGTTGTTAGATAATGAGCTCGAAGCAATAATCCGTGACATTTTGATCAATATGCATTTTCCTTTTTGCCACTCTCAGATACCAAATGATGTATTACAAAGGCAATTTAAACTACTATTATCTCACGAAAGCTTTAATATTTGCTGGCAAACAAAGTCAAAACTCATTTCCTGAAGTATAGTGAAGTTTCACAACTTCACTGAAAGTTGGAGACAAATTCTCTCTTACCCCGCTGTTACTCGGCTTCATTTAATGCAGAAAGCAGAAGAAAATGTCGAGGAACACTCACTATTTTTAACTTGCTCTCTTACCTAAGCGGGAGGTCTGTTTCTTCTTGATCTCTGTCAGCTTAGGGATGGGGAAAGGCCCGTAGCACTGGGTGAAAATGACTGACAGCTGCTGGCTTATCACCTCATTCTGCAAACAGACACCAAGGCGAGTGAGGACGGAAAACTTTGCACAGATTAGAGCTTTACCGACCTCGGTTTTGCAGGACCTATCTGGGACAAAATTTTATGCAAATGTATGATAATATGGTTTGCAGTGCAACTAAATATATGCAAATATGAGTTTTAATGTCACCCTTGCACATGAACACAGGACAGTCTGCGTTTCCAGAAAACCCGCCTCACTCTGTCTGATGTTTCCCTAACAAGCATTTTGTTTACATGCACATGAAAGAAAACCCCGGCGACCTTGCTGGCTCGGAGGATCTGGAACATGAGCGGCAGGCCGTGCGTGATGAGCTCCTCCGTGTACTCGTCCTCCTGGATGCAGCAGAAGTCTTTGAGCAGGCCCTGGATGAGCGGCCGGCGGTGCTGGATGAAGCAGGTGCGCAGGGACTCGAGCCAGGTGTGCAGCGTCCAGGGAACGCCTGGGAACGACACCACACGGACAGTGAATACACACTCAGTGCACAGCGAAGCCGGCCCGAGTCGGAGCAGCTTCAAGGGCGACAGAACCGACCATGTTTCCATCACGTCATGGCGTTTGCACGAGTTGAAGGGCGATTGCATGGTGAGTGGTGGATTAGTCGGAGGCTCCGGCGGGAATACAAAAGAAGAATATGATTAAAGAACGTCCCGTTAAAAAATGGCTGTAATGTTCTGAGACTAGACGATGAACGTTGAATGATGTGTGTGAAATTAACATAAATAATGACATGACAGTGGAGGCTCTGCTGAAATGATTAGTTAATGTTACGGAGTAGAAACTGAACTGATTTTGATAAGCGATTGGAGTCATTTATCAAGTCAAAATGTCAAAAAAATAGCTGATTACAGCTTTTGTGGTTGCTTCTCAGATCAACCTTATGATCATACATTTGTTATTTTCATGTTTTAGACTCTTGATTTGACAAAACAAGCAATCTGGAGACGTCACCTTGGGCTCTGAGAACTTGTGATGGACATTTTTCACTATTTTCTGATCAAATAGAGCCTGAAATTGATTAGTTGAGATGAAAAGCTCATTCTTGGAAACAGAAGCTGACAAAACAATCACACCACAAGTTTTATTTAGAAGCTGCTCCAAAGCTTTGGGCTGTTTTATATGATCTTTATCTGATCTGCTTCCAAGGTCTCGAGTGATCTGTCAACCTCGGCGGGATGTTTTTAAGGGAAAAGTTGCCACTCTCATCCGTTAGCTCATCTTAGCACAAAGACTAGAAACAGAGGGAGACAGCTAAGACTTGAATTTTGGGCTGCACAGGGTTGATAACTTTATACTTTAGGTTTGATGTTAGAAACCCAAAAACAGGTATTACTCAACAGATATTATTCAGGGAGCTTTAGTGATGCTGGTCGACAGATTTTTTTTACCTTTAGACTGGCTCTCTCCATTTCCAGTCCTCATGCTAAGTAAACTAACCTGCTGTAGCTTCATATTTATCATACGGACACAATCTTCTCATCCAACTCTTGTCGAGAAAGCGAATGGGAGTCTCTCAAAAGGTCAAGTCTACAAACGTCTCAAGACAACTGGTCCAGCACCACCATCCTGAACAGCTGCTTAAGTAAAATAAGTTCATCCTGATCACATCCTAATCAACATCATCATTAAATTATGCCCAATGAACTGGACGATGTTGTAGCCCGAAGACACTTTTCAGACCTTTGACCCCAGCGATTATCGCCTGGGATATAAAAAGTCCTACTTCTGCGGCTGTTTCATGGTTGGATGAGTAGCGGTGATAGCTGAGTGTGTACAGGACGGGACAGGACAGGACAGCATGAGCACATCTCCAGGACAGCTGGAGGCACCACAGAGCCAAGCATGTGCGCCCGTGAAGCATGTATTAGTAAATCTGACCTAAGCTGCGGATGTCTATGGTGATGTCCACATGGCCGTGCTCTGCGCTATGGTACATGGCCTCTCTCAGGGCCCTCAGTTTGGCCTTTCCTGTTCGCAGGGTCCCTCCGCCGTTGGCCTGCGGCGCCAACCTCTTCTCCGCGGGATCCGAGCCTTCGGCCAAGATCTCCTCCAGGGACAACACGTCCCCTTTTTCCTTCTCCGACTGGGCCAGGAGCTTCCGAAAAACATTCCTAGAGGAGAGGAGGTAGACGATAAAAAGGAATTATGGAAAGTAGATTGATGATATGCGGTTTTAAGGTTAGATTAAGAGGTAGAAAGGTAATCAAGCCGTCCGGAGGGGGTGAAAAAAAACAGTCTAGCATGGCCTGAGGTCAAATAGTAGGAAGCTAAGTTGTGAAGTGGATAATAATAGTTCTAAATTAAGCAGAGAAGCACTGTGTTAACTCCACATTAAACCCATGCAGCTCTCTAGCTCTGATGACACTCAAAATATTCTCATGTGCTCAATTAAGAGTGATTGCGTACTCTGAACCTCTATCGCTGGTCTGTGGAGTCAAAATATATGAACCTCTCCTCAGAAAATAAAAGATACTGAGAAATGTTGTGAAACAACGTGTTTTTCATCTGCAGATTATGCAGCAGGAGCAGCTGCCCCCCCCCTCCCTTTGAGAAGAATGGACTTTGGTTCGTAACGTAAACAGCGTGATCGAAGGCCGAGGATGCATCACCGCACCATCTGCTTTAGTGAGGAGGGGCTCGTTTAGGCCGACACATCATCACATCCTGTTTTGGAGATTGTTTGATCACTGACGACAAGTCGGTGGGAGGCTCGCTGTCGTCACTTTGAAGCTGTTTCTAAAACGTTATTCAATCGCTGCTAACAGTCCTTCGGGGTTTGAGTGTGCATCAGTGAATCAGCAGATTACCACAGCACATGGCCAAAAGTATGCAGACACCCAAACATTAGACCTTTACATGATTGTTGAACTTTCCTTTCCTTAACTATGGATATTAAAACAGCCAAACTCTTCTTAGATGCATTTTCTCCACAATTTGGAGACTGGCTGCAAAGGTTTGCTCCCATTAAAAAAAATAATTAAAAAAGCTGTGGTGAGGTCCAACAGTGATTCTGGGTGATAAGGTCTGGTTTATTTTGGTCCATCACAAAGGTCAAGGTCAGGGCTCTGTGCAGTTCAATCAAATAATTCCTCTACACCAGATTTCTGAAAAATTTGAAGAAAGTTAACCAGACTTCCTTAAAGTTCTTGAGGAAAAACTTCATGGAAGTCCAGTCGATTTTTTCCAAACTCTTAAAAATGACCATGAGCTGGATGACAGATAATCTTCTGACATCTACACCAAATTATAAAACCACCTAACTTTATGCACATTTAGTGACCAACAACGGCTTGTGGCTGCACAGAAGCCCTGTCGCCAAAGTCGCTGTTTTATGTGCATTTCTCCGACTCAAAAGCCAACCCAGGTTCATTTTTGGATGGACAGGTGGCTAGCTTAATCTTTTTCTTACCTCCTCTGCAAAAATGGGTATTTTGCAAAAAATGCCAAAAAGCATTAATTTAATTACTTATGTGTTAAGCCACATTTCTTAAACAGCTTAAAAGAGCCAAAACCTCAAAGGTTTCTCATCCCAGATTCTTTTATTCATGATGCAACTGTGACTATGCATTTTGACAACAGGCGGTCTTTCTTTGACACAATGAAATCCCTTTGTGGTAGAAACGTCTGTGTAAAATAAAGAGAAATAATCAAACTGAGGTCTTATTGTACAGATAATCATTTCAAACAGAACTTTTACTCCCCACCATCCAACACCCACTCGTCCTGAACCTGCACACGACAGCATTATCATCACGCTGTAATTGATTGTCTTAATAATGCTGCATTGTGTTGCTGGCTTGCCACTCCACTTCCTGACAGCTCTCACTGCCCTGAATGTTAATGGGCTTTATCTCGCACAGCTGCAGGGAAATGATGTCAAACCGAAGCCATAAGCGCCACCGAGCAGACTGCGGCGCTTATCGTCGCCGGCTGTCCGACAGGCCGAGTCGAGATATCTGCCCTTCGTATGCTGCAGGATTTTGTGAGAGGCAGCTGGACACATGGCAGAGTTTGAAACGGATCAATGCTGTGGTAATGGATATATCTGTGTGTGTGTGTGTGTGTGTGTGAGAGTTACCTGTGGCCGTGCGACGCTGCCAGGCTGTACGAGTTCATGTCTCCCAGCGGGGCCGAGGAGATGCCGTTTCGACACATGGTGCCGATCATGGGGTCGGCCCCTCTTTCCAAAAGCAAACTCACCAACTCAAAGTTACCTGAACGGACGGGAGCAGATGAATAAAGGGTGAATTCTCTAAAATACAGCTTATACTGGATGGTGATCGACTAAATTGTACTTAAGTACAATAGTCAGGTAAGTACATTTCTCTGGCACGTGTACTTCTACTTCCATTTCCATTTAATGTAACTTCTACATTAGTATCTGTAACAATATACCAGTCACTAAATATAAATCGATTTATTGATATAGAAGTGGTGATATGTCCTTTTTCTGAGATCTTATTATTTATGTACGTTTACTGAAGTACAATTTTACTTGAATGTATTTCTGCATATTTCTTAGTATTTTTATTGAAGTAAAGGGTTTGTGTGGTATTTCCGCCTGTGATGTTGTTGCTGAAAATGTCGACTTTCTGAGGTGAAAGGAGGCCAAGTAGTTCTCTAAGTGGCTCTTAAAGTGTATGACAACAAAGCATAAATCATCAAAATACCTTTTTCACAAAGGCTGAATTACACATGTTGGATTTAAAACTGAACTGAGTGACTCCAGTCGCGATTCAAGCCATTCAAACACTTTCATTTCCTTGTGAAGTTGATGTGATGTGAGGCAGGCTGCAGTCACACAATGAGCCTCAACCTGCATAAAACTCTTCTGTGCCTCGAAAGTCTCTCACTCATTGCTATTCATCAACAAAATTAGCTCTGGGATTGTGGTCTTTATTTCGCCTAAATTATTTATTATTTAATGAGAGGAATGTTAATGATGCTCATTATTGGTGGCTGCGCGTTAATCACTCGTTACCATGGCGACCAGGCTGCCAACACCTTCCTGAGGTCACTCGCTGCACCGTGAAGATTCACTGATGTGTGTGAACTCGTTATGTTTGAATTCACTTTGATTTATTAAAAAAAAACTTTCATCAGGATCCGCAAAAGACAGGAAACGATGTGTAGATCTAATAAGGCGGCAATCGTTGGGCAAAATATTTGATGCATTTAAAGGGACAGTTTGGAGTTGGTGGAGATGATGTCTGTCAGTAGAAGCCTGTTAGCTTAGTTTAGCATAAAGA
Organism: Amniataba percoides; assembly: GCA_037176925.1. Lineage (NCBI taxonomy): Eukaryota > Metazoa > Chordata > Actinopteri > Centrarchiformes > Terapontidae > Amniataba > Amniataba percoides. The sequence continues at coordinate 3,930,123 of JBAJHX010000002.1, read as the reverse complement.
CTGGAAAGTTACCTGCATGTCAAAAAAAAAAAAAAAAAGATTAAGTTTTATAAGGGTTTACACATGAGGGACTATTTCTTGGCAGGGTGACTTCCTTGATGCCGCTGGTCTTATGATGATGACATGAGTTATTTAGTTTGTGCACGTAAACACTTCCCGGTTGATTCTTTTGTTTTATGCTGCTGGTGGCTGTGTTTTGTTGCATTTGAACCAAACCAGGCTAGCTGCTTCCATCCGTTTCAAGTCTTTATGCTAAGCTAAGCCAACCAACAAATCTGGCATCAACATTGTTTCTCTCTCTCTTATTAAGAGAGCAAATAAGCTTATAAAAATGTCAAACTCTGCCTTTAAATACAAGTATGGATCTGCTCTTACAGATACTTCCAGACCATTTAAAGCCCATTTTAGTTGGGTAAATACAAATAAATACCTGCTGCAGGTGGGGTTTTTTATACATGACTGCAACATAATCATGACAGGCAGCATTTTGAAATTCGACGCCTTCCTGACTCTTGGATAGTAATTGAAAGTGATAAATTAATTAGTCGATTAAAGCAGAGTGAGAATGCCCTCTGGTAAGCTGAGAATCGAGCACGTCATGACTAATTCCCCGAAACGCCGGAGCAAGAATGGGAACACTCTGGGAGAGAAATCCACATCTGTGATGCTTTTTTACATTTTATTTTTATTTTTCATGTGCAGGTACCTGCGGCGGCGGCCAGCTGGAGGGGGGTCTCCGTGTAGTTCTCCGCCCCATCCTGCAGGGCGCCCTCCACATTCGCTCGATTATCCAGCAGCAACTGTGGAGGGAGGATGGAGGGAGGATGGAGAGGGGGGTAAGATGGGGAGGGGGACAAACCAGGAGGGAGAAAAACAGGCGAGGTGGGGTGGGGGTGGTGGTGGTAGGGTGGGGTGAGGGAGGAGATGGTGTGTTACATTCAGGCTTGGCAGGAGGTAAGAAAAAAAAAAAAGCTGCTGGAAACCACCTCATCTGGTTCTGGACACTGAACACACTCTTAGCTACACTTCCTCATTTAGGGTTGGAGAGGGAGGCCGGGGGGGTTATTGCCTTGCCTGAGCTGAGAAAGGAGGAATCAAAATAGTGTCTTTTTTATCGCCCCCTCCAAAAAAAAAAAAAAGCCCAAAAAACTGATTGCGGTGGTTGGGATTAATAATTGAGAAAATCCTGCAGGCGATGCTGCTCGTCAGGCTCTCAGCCAGTGTCAGCTCAGACAATAACTACTGCAAGAGCTTGTTTTTGTATTAAAACTGAACAGAATTGCACAAAACACTGGAAATTTGGGGGGCTGCGTATCAGGCTGGATGTTCACTTTGCCTCTGGAGGTTTCTCCCTGCTGCTGTAGGTCCAGTGTAATCCGGGGGGGTTGAATTTACACATTTTAAGAACATACAGTGCTAAAAAACATAACAAAAAAACAAACTGGGATGTTTGACTTTGCCAAGTTCTCTCATACATAACTTGGATTATTACTGCACAGACTGGATCAGGAAGGAGAACTTAAAAAAAAACGACACTTTATTATTGTTATTATTATGAAGCATCATAATAATAATCATCATCATCATATCCTCATTTTGGTGCAAAGGTCAGGGCAAGGGCCACAGGTTAATGTTAGAAACGTCACTACCTGCACGACAGGCACGTGTCCGTGTAACACGGCGAAAGTGAGTGGCGTCCCCTGGCGCGTTTCAGGATAAACTGAGGGGTGCTTGTTTACTGTGCTTGGCACCTGGGAAGTCATAGGTGAAGTTCAGGGAGAGAGATATACAGCCATTAACATTCACAGCTCAGGGCGGGAGATAGGAGGCGAGGGGAGGGGTGGAGGGGGGAGCGAGAAGCAGTATGCAGGAGAAGTGTAAGCGAAAAGGAGGGCGGGATGGAAGAGGGAGATTTTCCTCTTGAGTTTCACAGAAAATCTTGACTCCTAAGCTCTCGTCGTCTCGGCCCTCGCTCTCTTTAACGTGACACAGAGTAAAAGTGTGTCTGCCCGTGCGTGACCACGCTCTGCGCTGTCTGCACGCCATCTTTTGAAGAGTGTTTCATTTCAGAGGGGAATGAAACCGGAGAGAAAACACAACATTGGCAAAGACTACAAACAGCGTCAAGACGGGGTGGTGCTGACTCACGAACAAAGCCGCGTTGGCAGAGCGAAATCAAACAGCCATACAGCCCGATGCTGCTCTGTGATTTCTAAAGTGGCTTTATCAGCGAGCAAATTATAGAAATTATTTCTGAATGTCGCCCAGAGGAGGCCTCTTTGAGACAGACGCTTAATGTAATGTCACATTTCATTTGAGCTCAGATGCTAAACAACAGTGGGCCTGTTGGTGTTTTTTATGTTCACAGTGATGAATTATTAATCACTTTCTAATATAAGGCAGTTTCAGTGAGCAGAAACAGAGGCCATCACTGACTACAGTATCTTAAAATAACACATCTCTGAAGGTGTCTTTTAACAAAGTGATAAATTGTGGCAGATGTGATATGCAACATCACTGTTTTTTTGCTTTATTTAAAGGTTCAGTTCACCGAAATTACCCTGCAGATATTTATCGTTGAGGTTTAGATTTCTGTCGCCACCTCAGTACAGTGGAGGTGATTGGAAAATAATTTTTTGGTGCTGCAGACCTCACATCAGGCAGTTTTACTGAGACCAATCTCCCCCATAAAGCCTGTTGACAGTCAAGGATGGGTATTATCTAGCTCAGTGGCCTGCGACCTTTAAAGATGCAGAAATGACTCCTCATCACGAGTTATGGCTAAAACCTGCTATGAGCTGCGATCAGTTCCTGATGTGGGTGGAGTTTGTTGAGAGTGAAGAAAACTTCTCCTTTTTTAGCCACAAACATCCAGCTGAGACATTTCCACTGCTCTCTGCCAAAGTAAATAAAGAAAGTCAAACTGGTTGCCTGCTATTCAACAATGAGGCAAAAGAGAAGTTATCTGGATGTAAAACTTCAGTAATATTAAAACATGTGTGGCTCACAATAACTCTGAATTAAATGTAAATGAAGGAATATAAACACAGTTAGCACAAAATAACATATGGCTTGACAATGAAGGGAAATGCTGCAGCTGAAATCTGCTGTTGATGGTTATTAACCCCTTGTGTGTATTTTCAAGTATAAATGTGGTAGATTTTTAGGGGC
>JBAJHX010000002.1:3902282-3926852 GCA_037176925.1 Amniataba percoides | reverse complement strand
TGTATCGGTGTGATGGATCCTTTAATCATTTATCAGTCAGACTGAACTCACAGATGATTTATACCGATGGGCGCTTTGCTTTAGAGTCAGCACACCTGCACTAAACACAGGCACTTAAACAACGGAGCAATCACAACAGTCAACAATAAAGTCGCTGCGGTGGAGGAGAGTCCACGAAGCAGTTCTATTCTTGAATATTCCCAAAGCTGCAGACACACAGACAAACACATGAAGACACACACAGGACACACTGCAGAGACAAAAAATTAAAAATCAGGATTCATAACAACAAGACCTCATTTTAACTTTAAATTCTCTTCGCCCAACTAAAGAAATGAGCGCAGTGAAGTTCATGCTTCATGCACAGTCTGTGGAAGCCAGTTACACTAAGTGCACACACCCGTACAACAGTAATGCATTATTGATGCGTCAGGATGCAAACTGCTGCCGAGCGCCGACGGAGTAACAGGCCGCACTGAGGGACTATCGCGGGTTCGTGATTCTGTATCAGCGCGGAGACAAAGTGTGATTGTTACTGTGCAAATGATCCTTGTTTATTGCTTATCAGTGCACTTCATGTAATAAGCTGCCAGGAGAACAGAGAGCATGCCGACAGCAGGTGAGACAATGAAGACAGAGAGGGGGAGAGGGGAGAGCAACACAAAGTGGGTTCATCGTTTTCACTGAGATACACACACACACACACACACACACACACACAAACACACACAAACATATACATATCAAATGTAAAATGCAAACATCTTGGACAACAACGAAAATGTGGAATCAGTGCGAGGAAGGTGCTTTCTCGTGAACACTGACCTCACTGTTGATGTCGGCTCCGGCGTCCAGCAGCATCTGGACCATGGCCTCGTCACCGCGGACGCAGGCGTACATGAGGGGGGTCATTCCCTGCAGGGGGGAGGAGGGAGGTGTGGATCTGTTAATCATTTTCAATAATGTCATTTAGGAAAGGTCAGGAGATCATTTTCAGTCCTTACTTGAATCAGTTATGTGAAAATGATGCACAAAAAACAGTATTCATCAGCAAAGAAATGCGACTTGCATGTTGAATGAATGATCCTTGAGTGATCCTTCATGCACTGTTTATCTTTGTATATAAGCTGGATGATTACAGGTTGAGCATTTTGTACCGTAAACATAACAACACCCAAAGATGATCAGACTGAATGACACAGTTTGAGATGTTTACTCATGTCTGTCTTAAAACAAGACGTACATTGACACTGAAAGGCCATTAAAAGATCCCTTCCTGACGAACTGGAAGAGATTGAGGACTTCACTTTCTCATCTTCCAAAGTTACAGTCTTTTTTGTACAACTCCCCTCTTTGTTTCTCCACACATTGTTTACTTACCGAGCTGCGGAGGAGGGATAGTAACACAAAGACTGTAACTGTAGAAGAGCCTCCACGTTCTTTGACTAACTCACACTGCCGAAGCCTCGTATTAGTTTAACTGCGACACATTTTGGGAGTGTAGTTTTGCGAGAGCGAGGACTGTGGATTTTGCCCGCCAACACTGAAGCACATTAGGAAAGGGATCTTTTAAAGGTATTTTAATGGTGAAAAATTGTCAAGGTCTCCTTTAAACCCAACAAAAGCTGTGAAACATCATCACAAAGACTATTTTACAGGTTACAAGTGCCTTCTGCGAAACATAAAGGATGATTTGGATCATTTACGGCAGATCTAGTTCATTATCAGTTTCCTGTGATGAATTACTAAATTTTTACTATCATTATACTGTACAATGAATAATCAGGGACCCAATCAGCTCTGTATCATGTCAGTATTATAGAAAAAAACCTGAAACTACGTCTCATGTACAATTATTGATAGGATCATTTTAGATAATTGTGAGATGATGTGATAATTATCTGACACGCTGGCAGGTCTATAAAGTAGATCTGTGAAGAAATATCTACCCAGACTTCACCAATATATACAGTTTTATATGTAGATACATCATCATGTTTTCTAGGCTTATAAACTAATTTCCAAAGATGTTTTCTCAGAGAGCATCTTGTATTTTCATTAACAAATTACTTGATTGGAGCGCCGTCCTGTCTCTAATTTGTTGTCGATCTGTTTTGGAGACTTCCAACGCATCCATAAGTGCACTCGAGTGTGCTCGAGCATTCATCATCACAACTAATAAACACTCAAGGAATCGCATTCAAGTCTCGGGTTATTTCTCCAAACTGCATTGTGAAAAATCAGCAGAGCCTCTTAAGAGAACATTAAACTGTTCTAATAGGGGCTCTGTGACGACTGTGCTCGTCATTTCTGTTGGAAATCTACACAAAACCATTCCCCAAGGATCTCTTTACGCATTGTTCTTTAAAGTACCATGTAGAATACGTCATAGGGAACTTCTCAAGTGCCTCATGTGGTTATTAATCAGACAGCACTGAAACACACTCAGTGTTCATACATATCGCACAGCTCAGAGCCCATTTTTCCTTCAATCAGCGACACTTCCAGTTGTTCCTCGCAGGTTCTAATTTTCCATCCGTAATCATAACGGGCTTTAAAATAACCGCGGCTTTCCATCGAGGGAGACAGCACAGGTGGGCTGCGAAACTCCGAGCGCGACATCTTGTGTCTCTACGTGTCACTGCCATATGCACGAGAGCTCCCCTGATCCTGACACGCCCACGCACATTATCCTCCAGGCTGCAGGGCGAAGAAAAATAACAAAAGAAAGGTATTATATAAAAACGCACATTTAAAGGGTTTTGGATGAGCTTCCATAAAACAGACTTCAATCATATGTCTGATCTGGACCTTTTTGTTCAACAGAGGCCTTTTACGACTCGCTTGCAACACGCCGACGCTCTTTATGTTGAAGGCCGATATCCCTTTGTGGTGATTTGTTCTTAAATATTTCCTGGACGCCGATCTAGTTAATCAGCAGCTAAAGAGCGATGGACGGCGGAGCACGATGATCACCGTGATGAGTTCAAATGACTCTCAAATGCCGCCATGATGGCCGTGACGCTTTATTTTATCGCCCCTGTAACACTGTCTGGTCCATCACTGTTAAGTTTTTTTGTTTTTTTTCTTTTACAAGTGAATAAAGCGCCTGCATGTCACCACAGCTGGTTATTTATGGGAGGAGTGAGGAGGGGAAGGTGTCAGTCGATGCGATTTGTTACGCTCGTAAGGACCCGTAAACACTGAAAACTAATTCAGCTCTGTTCCAGTCAAATAATCTGACTAAATGAGGTGTGAATCAAGCTGCCAGGAGCTGCGGAAAACATGAAACCTGCGTACTTCCCTAAAATACAGGTTGGCGCTAGAGACAAAAATGGAAAGAAACGGAAACAAAAGGGGATTCTGTACAAACATATCTTGAGTTTTTTAGAGTTTCTAAGTGGAGACCTGCCAAGACTTCCTTAATTGAACTTAACCAGGCACAGCTTTCTGAGCAGGGGAAATCAGATTGCACCATTAGCTTCCACTTAGCGGCGCGAGGAATAACCGATATTTCCACTGACTGGGGAAGGTAGAAAACCCCCAACGACATTAACACTTCGATGCAGTAAAGCCGAGATATCGACCCGACGGTCAAACCGAATGCATCAAAGCTCAGCCCAAGAAAAGTGTTGCAGTATCAGGTAACGACGGCACAAATGATCATCCCTTTCTTCTTCAGTGATGTAACACAAAACTCACTCACAAACACACTCGAACATACCTTCACATCTGTATTTGATTTCATCTGATAGAAACTGTTAAGAGCTTCATTTTCTGTTTTCAGTTCACTTATATAACATTAATAAGATTCATGACATAATATAATATTCAAACTATGCATAGAGCTTCATTAAATGTCTGAATATGGAGCAATTTTAACTTATTTGTTTACATCATGGAAAGTCATGCTGCTTTTGACACTTCAGTCTTCAGTATAAATTGATGATTATGAACTCTGAAGTTGTTAATGAATGAATCATTCGGCAACTATCTTAATAATAATGAGTCATTTTTCATGCAACGCTGCCAAATGATGCTTAACTCCGGCTCCTTGGTTGAGAGCATTTGCAGTTTTTTATTGTTTCATGTGATAATAAGCTGACAGTTCTTTGGAGGGTTTTGGAGCGCTGGTTGGACAAAACAAGCAATCTGATGATATCCTCTTGGGCGACGGAAGACTTGACAGATGCATTGATAATGAAAATTATTAGCTGCAGCTCCATAATGAGCCGAGCTCTGAAGTTGGAAAGAGTGTCATTGTTTTATGATTTCATGTTGGATCTCTGGATTTTATTTGACGGAGCTCAGAGGTCCTGATACAAGCAGAAAGTGCGAAAGTTTATGATGAGTGTGTTTCTGTTGAATGTTTTTGCATTCCTCTACACCTCCTCATACCTCCACAGACACAAAGAAACCAACATTATCTTGTAATAATGTGAATTTTCAGAAGTTGTATCTCGGTTTAAGGATTTAGCACATCGCATGACTCACGGGGAGCAGCCTGTGCTCAGCATGTGTGTTTGTGATTTGCCAGGTAATTCTTTTTCGAAATTCACAATTCGTTTGCGTCCCGCTCTCCACCGTCCCTGGCGTGGGTGTGTGATGTCAACTCTGCACATGTGTGTGGGAGTGCGTGTTAAGCGTCGGACCTGTTCGCTCATGCTGTTGATGCCGTCGGGTCCCAGCAGGTTCACGGCCTGCTTGACCAGGTCCGTCCGCCCGCAGTTGAGCATCCTGAAGCCCAGATCCTGCAGGAACTTGGCCTCCGTGGAGGCGGCGTCCAGCTTTCTGGTGGCACAGAAACAGTCCTCCGCTCTGCAGAAAGAAACAGCAGATCCATTACGGTGATTGAGTAGGAGCTTATCTCTGAAATGGATTTCGAGGATCTGTGGATATACATCTCCACCGCACACGGGAAAGGAAGCAGAAAGTGACTGACTGAGGTGCTTTTCGCAAGTTAAACTCTGGGAGTTATAAAATTAAGCCATAAGTTTATTTCGCGAGCTGTTTGCATTCAAAGTCAATTCGCTAATGTTCCCCTTCGTCAACACATCATTTTTCCTCGCTTGCTTCCACGTCTCGACTTTCTTCATTTCCTAAAGTAGCTTTTCTCCAGGTGAGGCTTTTGCTGTGACTCATTATTACTCATGTCTCCCCGTAAAGCCTCTTAATCCGAGCTGCGAGCAGCTGTCACAGCTGATGCCTCGAATGGGGTCACGCAGCAACTTTTTCATGATGTTTGTCCAACGTTACGTGACAATTATATCTGACACGCGTAAGGAGATGTTAATTGGCAATTCACACCTCTCAGTGTTTCATTTATCATTTCCCTGCAAGTATTTGAAATGCGATAAGACTCTTAACCCGCTGACACCAACACAAAATTACTGACTGAGCTGCCGCGTGACAAATATTGCGACGTGACTGCTGAGGTCTGCTCGAGAATGAGAGAGGGAAAAATCGGGGAGAGAGGAGGAAAACAGGGGAGACGGTGAGTGAGACAGAAACATACAGAGAGGAGATTTATCTCCAAGTCCCAAACCAGCTGATTGGTCGCTGCTGTCTGTTTGAAAAGGGACAAACACACTTGATGTCACACATTTCAGTCCGGCCTAATGTTCACTGAATGATTGACCTGCTACTGACCAAACCAAGCTGTTGTACAATGAGTGCAGCCCTTTTTTGTGTTGGACTGACATTTGTTTAGGCCTAGATTTACACTACACACTTGACTTTTGGGAGAATATACAAACAGACGTTGCTAAACCTTTCGCGTGGCCTGAGAGATTTCCAAGTTGAGCTACTGGACTTTTGAGTTAAAGTTTATGATGTTAAAACAAGAAGAACCCACTCCTGCCGGCTGCTGCACTCACATCTACCTGCATAAAAAAGAGTCATAAACGGATGAAAACGACTTCCCATACTTCACTCAGGGGTTTAACTAAACCCCTGAGATTATTTCTGCCTTGAGCCGCTTGCGTGTCACAGTAAAACTTTGTAATAAGAGTCACATCCTCACTTTATTTGTCGTGGTTCACAGTCCACGCCGGGGAGCAGCAGCCTGGCGGCCTGCCTCACATCATCGCTGTCCACCGAGAAGCTTCGCCGATGTTCGGTGTGGGCGACCGCCACCCGGATCCACTCCATCAGCGGCGGCAGTACCAGGAACGGCCTGCAGGGGATCAGATTACGTTAAAACTTTAACATCAGATTTGCCACAAAAGCACAGAAAGGTCAAATTAAAAGCATGAAAATGAAGTTAACGCCCTGAAAACTTCATCGATTTCTTAACTCTGACTGATCCCACGTGAATTCACTATTTTCTTCCAAACCTAAGACTGTTTGGTTATTTCACATGACAGATTTCAGTTTTTTCTTTTCTCCTCACTGCTCTTCTCGCTGGTTTGAAGTGGATGGAGGCTCCGTTGGGAAGAAATATGACATGTTACCATGCGACAGTCAGGATTTAGCGACATTGAAACCAGAATCTGATGACAGCTGGTGGGTTGCTCGGTCATGTCAATCAAATCTGATCAGATCACACCTACACACTCTCGATTATGAAGATTACCTCAGTTTTTGAGTGTTAAACTCCTTTTTACCAATACCTTAGGATATTTTTTTTACTTCGGTTGTTTCCAAATTTCGTGCAGAAATACTTGATTTGAATTCAAATATTCAGGGGTTTTAACTTTTTAACATGCATAATGCTGTGCAAACAGTAGAATATTATAAAAAATGAAAAACAGTTTACTATGTGTTCCTGATATGCGCAAAAACAGATGTAGAGATTGACATAAAAAACTGCTACTGCTGCTACAAGTCATATCAATGTGTAGTATCATTATTAATGTGACCTTTGTACGTCAAAATGAATTTTTCAAACAGATAATATCACTTAATCCTTTTAAAAAAACACTGCTGGGATTCATAACACTCTGCTTTTCAAATAAAATCCCTAATAAAGACTCTGGTCCAACACTGATAGACACAAACTTTCTAATTAAAGATGCCCTTTTAGATAACTGAAAAGGCAGCTAGACCAAATCAATATTAATAATTTATAACTCAAATAGTCCAGAACAGAAAGAGATCTAGATGCTGCAACCTCCCTAAATGCTGTTATTACCTTCTTTAATCAAAATCAGTAATGGGTCTTGCCCGGCTGACATGTTCATATTTCATCATTTATTTTCCAGGACTCTGTGTGTGTGTGTGTGTGTGTGTGTGTGTGTGTGTGTGTGTGTGTCTGAGAGAGTGAGAGTGTGTATGTTCTCTAATCACATAACCTGTAAATCACCTAATCTCTCACACACACCCTTTCGCCGCTCTGTCTGCTATTCATCTGTTCCCCCGACAGTGCACAAAATTCAGGTCAGTCATTAATCAGACGTTTAACCCCTTTAAATCACATCACGAGCAGACTGACCTGTTGATTTCCTCTCTTATTTTGTCAGGGTCCTACGTTCCCCAGATTTATATGGCATATAACAGGATAATGTTCCTATTTTGAGTTTTAACCTCACTTTCACTAACTCTCACACACTCATGACGAGGTGCAGACATTTCTTCGTCTGGTGGCCTCCGAATTGTTTTGTGTTTGTCGCATAACAAATGACGTCGCAGGAGGTGGACGACGCCACCCGACCGAAAAATGACCGAAACGGAGTTGAGTCCAGTTGAAGAAGCGCCATATGAGGTGTGATGATAGGGATTTCAAACATCAGCAGAAAGCTGTGAAGTAATCACATGAGTCTGTGTTTTTGTTTCATTACAATCTGTTAGCACTGATCTGAAAAATAAAGATTACAGCTGCAATACTAACAGATGTTTTACAGCAGCTTCAAAAGCAACCAAACATTTCTACAACTGTCTAATTGGTGTAGAATATGTTATTTTAGAATAAAATATATAATTAGGATATATCCACTGAAGAAAAATATTTGATATAAGTGACAATACCAGCATTTTATCTGTTTTTTTATCTGATGTACAATCCCAATCCTAAAATATGGTAAGAAATACATTTCCTCCTCTCATCAGGGTACTTCAGGTCAAAATAGTAGTAGCATATATATTATTTAAAACAGTGTCCTGCAAAAGTGGTAAGAAAAAGACTAAATTCATGGCTCATATTCCAGCCAATATACAGATAACCAAACATTATAATGAGACTTATTTTCCAAAATAGTGAGCTTATCATCATTTTTAATCCCTCAGCTGTAACTCATAGTTCTCACAGTTCAGGCCACCTCAGCCGACTACGTCTGATTTACCCACTGTACATTTTTAAGAGTGAACATAATTATAAAACATTTACGACCACATCCGGTAGATTAACCGTCTGATGAACTGTGTTCTTGTTTCACCATAAAAAGTCTTTCACAAAACAGAAACGACAAAGTTCATTGTTCTCCTGGACTAGATAAAGTTCATAGGTCTAAATTATTTCTACGAGTCCATCTGCTGGCTGTGTGCCTGTAATAAATCCTACTCATTCATAATAATGATCCTCTCAGGCTCATAAAATGGGTCTTTTCTCTACTCTGCATTAGTGAACTAATGACAAACAGAGCAGCCTTGGGAGCTTACGAGGGTTTTTTGCCTTGCCTGGTCCTAAAAGCAGGTCACTGGTAGATAGGAAACTCCTTTCACTAGTTTCTCATTAAGCAGATGTTAAGCTTGATTTTTCTCCCCATTTGTTGTACTTATCCATCATGACTGTGAACTCCATTCAGGATACCTTTAAATGTACTTATTCTACAAAAAACATTAATTAGAGTAGAGTTATGAATAATTCTGACTCACCAGATCTCAGTTAGGGTAATAATAAAACACAATATTTTCCTTTAAGGCTTTCAGAACCATAAAGCAGTCTCAGATGCACATTAAAAGACCTTAAAACATAAAATTAAATGGGCTAATTTCATGTTATAGTCAGTTAAATCATATTAGGAATCCATCAGTAAATGTCCCTGTAGAGCTTTTCTCCTTCATGACCCTCTGGCAACCGTAATTTCTCAAAAAAATGATTTCAAACAGAATCACGAACCCAACTGAGAGAAACCATTTGGGACTGTTATGTTTACCATGTATGCAGCTGCCTGGCCCTTCTGTAAATTTGCTGTAAGCACATGTTTAATCAGGGCAGCCGCTTTTAGATATTGACACGCTGTGTTTGACTAGTCTACATTTCGTGCGCATCAGCTCCCCGTTTTCACAACCAAAGCTATCCCTGTCTTTACACCTACAGTCTGCCAGGAATTTGAACTCTGGCAAGAGTTTCTAAGAAAGCAGAGTTTTTCACTGCTGTTTAGCAGTTGGCTGACTAATGTGACAATTCAGACCTCCTCCCTTTTCTCTGGAAACTGATGTCTGCTTCCCGAAAGACATATATACACACACCGTTCTGGGTTTGAGGAAGGGGGAGGCCCAGTCAGGAATGAAAACACGGAGGGTAATGTTATCCATCGATACAGACAGCAGGCCTGCAGCAACCAACACCCAGAGCTGCCGGTTTAAAATTCCTCCCGAGGAGTAAACGTCTGGGCCAAAATACTGAATATATCATCAACCACGACTTACTGCAGCTCCGCTACCATTTTAAAATCCCTCCAGATTCTTTATCTTTCATATAAACTTCAAGAATTGGGATGATAAAACGACTGTCCTGATGTCATGTGGATATTTAAAGCTCAGTTGTTGAAGTCATTTCGGTGATTTAGCTCCCTTCAGTGATTTCTCGCCATACAAAGGTTTATCTGAAGCTTCGTAAAACAACCCTAAAAGATTATTTGATCTCATTGAATCGTATTCTGGCCCTCTCTCATCCCGCTGTGTTATTCAGGCCCTTTCTACTTGTCTTCAACCTTTCAGCAGAATGCTAAATAGAGAATTTTCTCTCCGGGGACCCGAGAGCCTGCTGACATGTCACTCCGCCTGACACTCCTCGCTCTCCCCAGGGTGGTCAGGATGGAGTTTTTATCTCCTAAGAGTGGAGAAAAAATGTTGAAATATCTGTCCATCCGTCCATCCAAGTGAAGTCCCTCTGGTTCCCATCAATCTGCTCGCTGCCTGGGGAAGTGTCAGCGCTGACCAGCCCACGCAGCATCTTACAGGATCACTCGTGGGGAGAAAAACTTGTGCAGGAAAATAGCAACGTCTGTGTTAACCTCTACAACAGCTGAAATTATTCTGCCTCTGCTGTGCCACTAACGCAGAGGCAATATGGTGGAAAGGATATATGCGACTACCTATGAAGACGGAGAGGCTTTGGAGCCGGTGCCCACACAACGTAGTGCTTCTACAGCGTGTGCAACGTGCCAGAAATGTGGGTTGATGGAGGTTTTGTGATACAAATCATCTCACCGCTTGATTTAAAGCTCGATGAGTGGAAGCAAAAGGACACATATCATAGTGTACAAGTTAGCTAGTTGACAAAATTGGATGGCAAAGAAGGAATTCTTCGAAACGCTGGATTCAACTTTGAGACGGTTTAAATTTCAAGGGTTAATACGTGTCTACAGAGGACTGTTTTAAAATCCTGCTTTGTAATGGCTAATCATTTCCAGGCTTTGGTGTACAAAATCCACTGTGCATGAGTAAGATGTGGACTTCAGGTGATCTTTGAAGACAGAAATGTCACATGATTGTGTCAGGTAAACACATACAGCCACTTTAGTATCAGTACTTGTAGTCCGACAGCCATAAATGCAAATGTTTGTTGTCAGTAACATGAATATATGTAGACACATTTTCCAGATACTAAGTAAAATACCACCAACTGATGAGACGGTTTCTGAGCAGCTGTGTGAGAAATATCTGCAACAGACTGGCTCAGATGGGTAAAATTAGATTCTGTCTGTGAATATTTAGTCTCAAACATGACAAAATGTATTGTACATTATCTTTCCTGTTTTCAACAGCAACAATTCAAAACTCCTGCCTAAACAGACGATGTATATATGCAAAAATTAATTTAACACAGTGGATGACAATGACACAATTAAGGATCTGAGACCTCATGTATGTGGAGTTGGATATTGATTCTTGGTCAACAGAGAGAGTTCGTATTACCAAATTTGTATGCAAACTGTTCCTGGATATGATAAGAACCACTGGTGATAAAGCATCACCGTTTCCATGGTTACTGTCAGACTCACCTCTCTGTCTGTAAGGTGACTTTGGATGGCTCAACGTTGGGGTTCTCCCACTCCATCTGCGGGCAGTGCATGAAGTAACACAGGGTGTAAAGGGCCTCGGGTTCCCAGTGAACTGTGGTGTTGGTCTTCTGGTGGACCGGAGTCCCATTGCTCGGGTTTTTGATGGTCAGCGGCTGGAGGTGGTGCATGGCCCGGGACACCAAATCACCTGCAGGACATTTTCATATATGAGTGCGTGGGTTTTGCCAGCATAAAGATACAGCAGGAAAATGAAAAATTGCCTAAATAGAAGCTCATTATAAATGAAATAATAACATTGTGTAGCACAGCGAGGAAAGATCTAGTCATTATAAGAAAGTCCTACGCTTTACTCTGAGAGCACAGATTCATTTTCTTCACCACTCCTTTGACATGTGAGTACTCGCAGCACTTCTGTGATGAAGTAAAGACGCACTCCCTCGTTCGCACACCCTCTGATTCACCTTACATTTAGTCATACACATATGCCCACACAGTCCTTGCTGAGTGGGAAATTGCTGCCTTGAAATTAAATCTTACGCACATCGTGCCTCTCTCAGTAAAGCAGGGCTCTTATTTTGCCTTCATTTTATCTTTAGCTCTTGTTTTTCTCTTCCTTTCTTTCCCCGGCTGTCTAACATGCCCACTGAGAGGTTAAAATATCTGTGTCAGTGTGCAAGATGTCAAATGAATCTTGAATGCATTTTTTCAACCAATTTAAAAGTTCATGTCATTAGAAATGTGACTCACGCATTAATTTTGTAGTATTATAAAGATATAAATCAGATCTTTGTTTTACCATAGCTCCTAAAACATTAGCAGTCAGGAGATCAGAGAGGCTGTTATAAATTGTTGGGTTATTGCATTAATTTTGTAGTTTTGTTAAAGGATGTTTTAGCCTTTTTTCTATCACAAGTGACATTACAACATTAGCAGGCAGAAGGTCAAACAGGCTGGAAACAAACCAACAGTGTTGTTCTTTGTTCACAGTTAGTAATGCAGTGTGCTCTTATTTTGAAACCTCGATTAAATAAATAACTCACTTCAACTCAATCAAACGTACGTTGCTTATTACCTTTATTACCTCTGATATTTGTCAGTTAAATACCAACAAATATACAGTCTTTGCACAATTTAGCCTTTTTTTCTTTGGACAGAGGCGGGCAAGCCGTTTCTCCACTGTTTGTCTTTGAGCTAAATTAAACTAAGCATCTCCTGCCTCCAGCTTCACATTTAATGGACAGATAAATCTTCTCATGTCAGGCAAATAAGCAAGTCTCCCAAAATGTTAAACTCTTTATGATTTAAGTGTTGTTAGAAACATCTCATTTTCATGTGTGCTGCTGCAGCTCGCTATGGAGGAGGACGGTGTCCCCATTCTTAATCCTGCCTACACAGCTCTGTGGGTTTTGTCGACTGTCAGTGGGCACCAACACCATCTGTTTAAAACGCCAGGCGATGACTCAGAGGTCTGGAACCAGGCTACCACGTTTCCAGATGTTATCATAACCGATAAGACTGACGGCCAAAAAACAATAAGATACAGGCTGCAATGAGCCGCAGTTATCCTTCAGTCAAAGTGAAGGACAGAAATACTGGACTTACTGCACATTGTGGTGGAGAATTAATGTGACAAAAAGAAGTCAAATTTGACATTTTTCTACAGCTTAAACTGTTCGCTAGAGCTTAAGTTCAATTTATTCATGAATGGAGAAAATCGTCTAATATTTTTCCACAAGATCTGGAGGACTTGCTTAATACAAAACAAAAAAAAAAAAACCTTATCGCTGAATAGTTTTCTGGAGAAAAAAAACACACCTGCCACAGAGATTAAGCAAACCTTTACTCTAGGCAACACTTGCTGGTATCCTCCATGATAAATGTGCTTCATTTGCTTTTGGTATGAACCCATTTCCAGCTGTGTCTCTACACAGCAGGAGCAGGGAACGAATGAAAGTCAGGAGAAAAATTTTTAAATTGTAATAGTTCTGAACGCCAGAGGAGGTGTGAATTTGAAAGCCTGAAACTCAATACCTGGGCACTACAGAGACAGATAATCGGCATTGACATTTGGAGAGCCATAATTCTCCGATAGAGGTTTTTGACAACTTCACAGCAGCTTATCGATGAGGTCATTAGTGATGCGCTTAAGAATAACGATGTTGCTCTGAGAGGGAAAATACTGCAGTGTGAGTCTGCAAAGGGCGATCGCTCAGAAGAATTAATAACCCCGCTGATCTAATTATTTACCTGGGTTATTGGAGGATTTCAAGCTCGCAAGGAGAGCATGGACTCCGAGTTTAGACAGAAAACGGCCTGAATCTCTTCGGGCTTCATGCTTTCTCTTACTGGATACATGAGTAATATGTGAATAAAACATTATGCGTGAAAGTCTGAAGCTCTGAGCTGCAGTGCCACAGTAAACACGTCACAACACACACACACACACTCTCTCGCTCTGATCTTGTTTGATTGTTTGTTCCAAAAATACGCCGTCTGAGGAAAGTTGGCCTGTCTTGAATCCTCATTCCTTAGACAGAATGACACGGTGAGTCTGCGCCCAAGGTTCTCCATCTGTCAGACTAAAGGCCCCTGACAGAGTTCACAGGCAGTCAGACGTAAACAGAGCTCGCTGCTCACAGCACGGCGTGCACTGCGGCCTCGGGGAGCCTCAGTTCAGTTATTTAGAAAGAATTAAATACATCAATAAATAACCGAAAACAAGGCCAATCATGCTCTATTTCCATGTGCTGAAGTGATTAAAAATGTGTGTCAGGACGAGCCCCCCCTCCTCCATTTTCAGGTATGACAAATTAGACAAACGTGATTAGGTACGGTCACTTAGTGCGATTTCCGAGAGGCAGCTCGCAGGGTTGCAGGGCAAAGAAATCAGAATATGAGCGACTCTCGGGCTGAGCGGGATGTGACCTACAGCCGGGGCTTCATTTTTCATCGACTTTAGGGAACGAACATTGTTTGGTTGAGGTTATGAGTCATGTTTGGGTCAGCATTATCGCCCGAAAGCCTGTTTCCTCTATCGAATTGTGACTAAGACTGATGGAAAGTGATGCAGCAACTGGACCACAATAATTTTTAACCAAAATTAGAACAAGTTTGGCTATTTTTGCTTTAGAAATGTGTGTATTTTTTTGTTTTGTGTGAGCTCGTTTGAGAGGTTATTCTCACTTAATTGCATCAGTTATAAAAACACATTTCATCGGATAATTTACGCGACTGCTTTGTTCACTATTTCTCTGTTTAAAATCATTCGGCAAACAGAAACGCCATCTTATCAATGTGAGTGTACTGATTTATTGATCTTCTCCATTCAATATATTTGTGAAATGAAGACCTTTGTGTCTTGAAGTGCTGAGCAGACAGAAGAAACGACTGATGATGCCATCTTAGGAACAACATTTTTTACTATTTTCTGACAAAAATCAATACATTAATCAATGAATACAACAAGCATTACTTGCAGCTCTTCAGAAACTACAGATAGAAATGTGATCTGGGACCTGGCTTCTTGCTACGCTGTGCATCTTGCAGACCGTGTTTGCTATGCATGCTGGGTACTCAGTAGCATTTAGCTTTGAAACCTTAATCAGGCGGATTCATTCAGCCTGGAAAACCTTTCTACTCCAGGTACCCTGTAAGTCCCCCTGCTCCTCAGCACGAGTTTACGCAGTGTGCCGCCCTCCTGAATATAAAGTGGAGAAGAGACACATTAATACAGATTACAGAGATAAAGCAAAGACTGAAATACGCATTTACATTACAAACCCTCCCACTTCCATCGTGCTCAGTGGGAAACAATATCAGCAAACCATAAAACAGACAAAGCAGAAGCACTAACTCTAAAAACCGGCGACGCTCCCTGTGGGTTTGCAGAGCTTTGCTGAGTGAAAACAGAACAGTATAACCACACCACGTCCATAAATAACAGACCAAATCTGGTGTCCTACCACAACAAGCATTACAGGCAAACAGTTAAAACGCTGCCGTCTCTCTGAGGTAAAACCCCGAACATCAAGCTTTCTTTACCTTCATTAATTGTTCGTGTGACTTTGTTTTTGTCAGCAGGACAACATTTGTGCCTGTCTCCTTTGCTGTAATTACCGAAGCAAGAGTCCTATGGGGTTCATGCTTCATCTCATTTGAATTAATCACAGGGGACAGCTTAGTGTCTTCCTTTCTCCAAGCCAAGTCCTTCCTTCTTGGAAGGACTCATTACAGAGCAAAACTTTGTTCTGTATTCCCAAAGAAAAAAGAATAACAGTGAAACAGCGCAGGGCAAAACACTCCCGCTGTAACGAGCTGTCAACACTTTAAACTTTGTCATACAGCGACTAGAAAACCCTGTAATTACCATGTTGTCTTCCTCTGCTTTTATCTACGACATTACCACTAATGCATCACAACCAATGTATGTAAAGGTGAATGTTTTTAAGGCGCGAATAATTTTCATGAAAGAAGTCAAAGATAAAAGCAAATATTTTCACATCTGACTCCTGAACAAGAGGATCTGTGAGGCTGTATTTCTTTTAGTTAAATGCTAACACAAGCATGGCATAGGAATGGTCATAGGAACAATTTAAAAAATGCTGATGTGTTGTAGATATTAACATGTTCAGCCTCTTAGTTCGATAATTTGGTAAGAGTAATTTAGCGATTTTGATATGATGATGAAAAATCAGATGATCACCAGAGATATTACCTTCCTTCATTAGAAACTAAAGACAACCTTCCTAGTATCCCTTATAAAGACTTACAAAGTGTGAGACCCTAAAGGAATTTTACAGCCAATTATAGATCTAATAATATTTGTAAAGTAATTAAAAGAGTAATCATACTTTTTTCCTATATAAGGCAAAGTAATATCAGTATAGCCACCTTAAAGTACTCCAATAATTATATAAGGTTTTATTTTCTTATCATATATTTTAAGTTAAATGCTAATAATTTAATAAAACTTATGTTAAAAAAATCTTGTAAAACTGCCACTATGCTGCATGAAGCATCTTTTGGAGGCTGTGTAGAAAGAGGAGAAGGAACTTGAAAGATGTACTAGCTCAAATTTTCCATCCAGTCATTTCCAAATCTTACCTTCTGCTGCTTTAATGTGAAGATGGTTGTGCAAACTCTGCTGCCACTAACTTTAGCAGAGTCTAATGGGCCTCATCTTTCTGCAAGAGGAAATGATTTTCCCCAACACTTTAACACAGAGAAGTGATGCACTGTGCCATTACTAAATTATACACTACACCTTCAGTCTTAATGGTAAAAAAAATCATTTCTTGCTCATGTATGATGGGATGGAAGTACTGTTACGGTTCGCCCATTTTTATTAAGACTAGATTTTTCCGAGAGTGCAAACCCAATGTTAAGATCTTCAAAAACAAGTGATTTGTAATAATTAAGGACTGCATTCTGTTTTTTTTTTATTCTTTAGATTAATTAGTTTTTGCCAACTTTTTCGTCCTTAATGTGGAGCAGAATTAGGGAGGAAGCAGAGGAAATTATTAACGGGGGGGTTGTGATAGTATTTGGGTGCAAATCCAGGAGACTCATCTCCTGCAGCTAACTCAGCATGGAGGCCCTTCTGGGAAGGAGGAAGCCTGAATCCATCAAAAGAGCAAAGTTTTTAATGATAATGAGATGGATGAGATGCACAGCAGCATTTGGTATCATTTTATCTTTCAACAGGCTCAGTGCACACCACTTTGGGGCAGCATGCTTAACTTTTGAGTCACATTTCTCTTCAATCTGGATCTAATTCACACACAACTAAGGCTTGAGGGGCAAAAATAACTTCAACTTCAAGGTCAATAGGTAACTCTGGTTATGTAGAAACTGGCCATCAAGACTGACAGGAGCACGCATGGAAATAATAAAAGTTACATACTATTTATGCACTTCTAGATAACAGAAATACACTCAGAGCTCAGAGGAAACTGCAGGTGCAAAACAAACACTTTGCATGTGAATATTTCTATATCTATTCCTGTATCCTTAATTATGGTTGCAATTAACGACCTCTTGAAACCAGAAACACTTGGCCTATTTTAGATATTTTTTACAAAGCAGTTTCTGTGTGTAGGAATAAAACTAGAAGATAAGTTACTAACAAGAACATATTCTGGAGCAGGGCTAAAATTGAAGTTAATTTTTCACATGCATGAACACAAGCAGCAATACCACAACGTGAAAATAATCAGTTATAATGAAAAGTCCTGCTTTTGAAATCTTAGTTAAATACACTTTTTGCTGTGAGGCGCCAGGAACAAGTTGTGAACAAGTCACATGACACACACATCTTTTAGCAAACAGATTTTTATCCACACATCCAGCAGTTATGATGCAGCATTATCTACTATTTGGAGTCATATTGGTGTCCAAGTAGTACGTGTCCAATATTCACCCTTTTCTTAAAAAATCATTTTTGGCCTTGATAATTGTGAAAAACAAAAATATGAGCCAAAAGATGCCAAAATGTTTAGTCAGTGTTAGATTTAAGTGCTAGTTGTTGATTCATTATCACAAGGAACACCTACACAGGTTCATTTGATCAACTGTTATTATAAAAATAATGTTTATAGACACTTTATATTTATAGGGATGTTAACCCACTTTAAGATGAATGTATTTCTTTATTGTAAAATGTTTTGAATTTTCTGCATTATGTTTGTCCATAACTGCTGAATGTTTGCAAAAGAAACCTTTGCATGTGCAAACTACATCATTCACACACCAGATGACCAACTTCAGGCCTTCAGGGCACATTTAGAAAAATGTAACTAACAATAAAGATTCTGACATATATGAAAAGTAATTGAACACACACTTAACCAGAAGTGTTGTGATAGCCCACTGCCCCCGACTAAAGTGAGAGTCAGCAAACACGCCTGTAATTCGAGCAGGCAAAGTGAGGTGAGACGACTTCTTATCAAATGTGACCTGAGATTTCTGTGGCCCGACGTCTGCTGTGTTCCCTAACGGACGACTCAGATGGAAGATTCCTCCGCTGTCCTCTGACACACTGTCACGGCCTATAACTCCCCCGGGGGCCGAACCCAGGACATTTAATCATCACTCGGTAATTCGACCGACTCAGAGCTCTGCCTCTGGGGCACATTAGCAATTCCATGGCAACTATTAATCACAGTCAATTACAGGACATGTCATCATCAACACAGATACTTTTACCAGCGCTGCTCAAGTGGAAATTAATCAACCAGTAGACACATTTAATATGGGACATGTGAAGAAAAGCCAATGATATCTGTCTGTGTTTGAATAGACAGGAGACCGGCTGACAGATACGGCACAGTGGCTGCCTCTAAGCCTTCTCGGCTTGGTGATTTTCTAATACATACACACAAAGTCACACTTTTATGGTAAGCGGGCTAGGAGGCAATCGGAGGCTGAGCGGCCATCTGGAGTACTGGGAGTTTACCTGCTGGGAAAGTGGACCTGCGAGCCAGGCGATGAGCCAAACAGGACTGAAACAAAAGGGTAAAAATACATCCGGATGTTTTTTTTTCATTCCTACTGACAAACAGGCTCCATGGAGGGAGGAGAGGGAGGGTTTGTCACGATGGGACCACTGATCCATCTTCCAATGTGTTTTTTTATGCACTGAACTCGTAGTAATGTAGCACACTGTTGTTTGTGTTTCTGAATACATCCCAGCAACACGGAAAAGCAGCAGGGCACTATCTGCAAAGGTGCGGCCTGAAAGACTAAAAGGCCTGAGAGAGAACAAATAAAGTGCCTCGCTCCAGCCATTGTGCTGAAAATACCATACAGTACTCACACTGTGTGCTCACGTGAAGGACCAAAGCAGTAAATAGAACATCAATAGACAGGGACTCAATAGCACATGTGCGTCAGAGAGAAAGTTAGCAACTAGTTTATGAAGTGGAGCATCTAAAAACATTGATATTTTTCTTGTGGAGATCAAAAGTAAACCTAAAAGTGAACAGAAAACTGCCCAGGATCCCCAAATTATGCAAATAATAATACAGCTAATGTTACTGCATGTCTGCTTGATGTGTAAATAGTAATAATAGTTGTTAGTCATGACAACATAACTACAACTTTATCCAAGATTCAAGGATTTATTTGCCACTTGCATTTCTAAATAAGTGAAGTGCTACACATTAGGGGACGCTGCAGTCATTTTTCTGTCCCCAATGGCCAAGAATGCATCAACGCAGCTTTAAATGTTTCTTTAAAGTGTCGTGTAGATAAATTCATTGATAAACTAATTAAATTTTTGGTAATGTACAGTTTCTAACCATACCCAAAATTAAATTGTGTAGTATATCTGGAGGCAGGGACTTAAAAGGGAACACTTGAAGGCAGCAGCAGCAGGATACCATCTGTTTTACCCCAGGATCCTTCAGCTGTGGGGTACAACAAATCTCTGAAAGATTTAGTTTTGAATTACAAATGATCACCACATGTCTAAAAATATGCAAATCATTAAAAAAGTTTAGATCTTGTGAGTTAAATCTCCATGTTCTTCTCTTTATGTCTATTTGTGGAGAATTGGATCCCTCCAGGGTCAAACATCCAGGGTCGTTCTTTCACCCCCGCTTCACTAAACATGTGGAGTGAAGGTCCCACAATGCAAAGTATTATGAAATCTCATTAGAGAAAAGCTAAGTGCTTGTCCTTCCACTGTTTCTGTATCACATCTGATAATATTGGCACTGCAGACACCATCATGATGCCTCCTTTCTGGCCATTACTGCACAGAAGCCCCCGTCTGCTGCAGCTGTCCACTCCTGGACTGATGGCTTGGAGCAAAAGTAATGAAACAACACCAGAAAAGCCCAGTGCAGCGACCCAAAAAAAGCTGTGATGGCTCATTTGTAAAAGTCCCAGGGATCCCTTCAATAAGTCTGTTCATTAACAACTATTATGAAGCAAGGGAAAATAATAAGAGACCCTTCTTGATAATGACTTCTCTCTGTCTGAGGGGGTTTCTGAACCATAGCTTCATTTAGTCTCATCTTGCCATAGTTTTTCCAGATATTTCCAGTCTATGGAAATGGAGCAGGAGATTACAAAAAGTATCTCGCTCGTTCTTTTGTCATCATCTTTCCCGCAACTCACAGGAGGGGACTTCTAAATGGATGCCACTTTATTCTGTCTAATGGCTCTTTTAGGGACGTTAATGGCTCTTCTGTGAAGATTTGCAGAAGAACTACTGCAGACTGCTGCACTCTATAATAAATAACTTTCTTATGCGTGGTCCAGATTATCCGCTGTATCAGATGTGCTTAAACAGTCCTGCACCATTCATATTTCAGCTCAGGACTTATTTTTGTTGTCTTTTTAAAGATGTGCTTCACAATTACAGTAACGCTGCTGTTTGCTAAAACACAGCAGACAATTGAAGCAAAAGTACATTTTACAGACACAAATCTCTGCACTTTGAAAAGGCAACAGTTCATATAATGCAGAAGAAAGGAAAGTGTGGAATATACATTTTACAAGAACAAGAGTCCACAGTGATGCAAGCAGCAGCTAAATGTCATCCTGTCACGCTCACAAAAGTGGAGCCGAGGCTGATGGGAGCTTTTAGTCTTGCAGGTATTTGGTCATAAATCAACCTCGTGGTGTCCCGTGGATCTCAAACCAAACGTCGTTCAGTCCGATAGCTGTTGAGGTATATTTGATGAATCATGATTAAACAAGATTAAAGGGATCAATTTTAATGATCCCAACATCCAATATAACTTACACTATGTAAACCTCTGGCAGGAGAAGAAAAGTCACATTTAGACATTTAAGGCTCAACTAGAGCATTTGTATGAGTGACATTTCTTCCTCTAACCCCTGGAAAATCTACCAAAATAAAAATACGCTTTCATCCACTCTTGTCTTTGGTCATGTTGTGTGTCTTTTTCTGACACTGAAAAAAGTTGGAACCAGTCATGGCAGGTCAAAACACTCAACACACTCAACACAATAATATCAAGTAGAAATGGCAAGAATAAAATCTCGTGTAACCATTACAGTTGGAAAAAATAAACCAAAAAGCAGCAGAAAAGTAGTCTGTTATCTTAAAAATACAATCCTACCTGGACTTTCTCACTGTACATATACACGTACCCATTAAAGCCGCCTCCACTGATCTTTATCATGCCTCATTTAAGTCTTTAAGTAAACTTGGGATAATGCCCCAGTTTGTAAGGCTAAATAAAAAGCCATAATCACCTAAAACGGAGGTGCCTTCTTGAGCTAAACGAATGACGAGTCAATGATAAACTGGCTGCGTGTGACCAAAGTTTATCATCATTATCATCATCATCATCATCATCATAAAGAACATGGATTAGGCCCCTTTGTGACGTCCCCTTTTCATCGAAGCGCTGCTGCAAACAGCTGCAGGTATTTTTCTCCAAACAGCTGCCGTGTCTTTTCTTTTTTTTTGCTGGAAAACAGTGAGGTGAGAACTTACAGCAGCCTGTTCAATTCACCGCCTTATTACCCCAAAACTTCCATTAGACTTCTGGGCTGCATCCAAAACACTCAATTAGTGAGCCTGCATTATCTCTGCAGCAGGACTTCGCCGTAAAGTGGATGTTAAGCGCGGTTAAGTTCAGCTTGTCCCTCGCTGGGCAGTCGAGGAGCTGCGAGTGTCTTCAGCTCTCACACGTGAAGTTGATGGGTGATAACTATTAATGAAGAACACCTGCCCGTGGGTGCTGCACCTCTCCGAAGAGGCGCCGCACACTTGAGCGACTGCACGTCGGGAAGGTAACGCGTTCAATGCGCTTTAATTAGGATCCGACACTTTAGGGCCACGCGACGTCGTGGCAACGGCACGAACGAACATCGACGAGGGACGTAAACGAAGGCCGGCGACCTCACACATGAACAGAAAACAAAGCAATCCCAGTTAAACCTCCAATAACGGCAAGTTGCTGGTTATTAAACTGAAGAGTCCTCAGTCAGTGTTTCAGTCCTCGGGGAATGAACCTCTCAAGAAGAAGGAGGAAGCAGCTCGCAAATGAGTCTTTCATGTTGTATAATCACTTCTCGCTGTTTTGGATCTCTAAAACAGAGTACACACTTGTTTGGGCGCGATGCCTCATTCTTTAAGTGAATCGCTGGCCGTCCTTCGTTCTCCCCGGTCGCTGCCGCCGGCCAAGTCGCCATGTGATGCATTCTCAGTTGGCACGTAATCTGCTGAGATCTTTATCCACCGTCCGCCCTTGCTCTTTCCTTTGTGCTTCTGTAACAGTAAATGGGCCTTCGGAGAGGATTTCGATGGATTACGGAGGACGAAGGAACATCCAGTAATGCTTCTGAAGAGAGACACGAGGTGAAGAACAAATCCAAGAACAGAGAGTTGGTACTCGCGTCCTTGATGGACGTACATGGACAGCTAAGAGGAGAGCAAATAGAGGAGCACATTCACAGCTTGAGACGGACTCAGAGTTTGGTGTGTCGTGTTGTCAGACTGTAAGCTGAGCTGCTAACAGTCACAGGTAAAGATGCGACTTGAAATTTTGATCAAACATTCAACTTGACCATACGGAGACAAGAGAAAATGTAAGAAACAGCAGAAATTAGCAGTTATTTTCAAATGGCCTGTTTGTGCTACAAACTCACAAAAGACATAAAACCTATAAAGACATAATGCAATATCATAAAAATGCAATGTGTTGACAATATATACATTTCAATAAACTCTATTTTGGTCAGTTTGTAATCAAATCTTAAATTTTAAATAAAGCTATGTGGTTTTGAACAAAGCTTGGCTGTGCAGTAATGAAATTTGACCTGCAAATAAGCAAAGCAATGAAAACTGCTGAGTCAGCATTGTCCATTAACACTTTGAAATGCTCATCTGCCTTCTGTCTGTTAATGCTTTTACTCTGAAGGAATACCACATGCAAAAGCTTTAAACTTTAATTAGATTCAAATGGTTTTAGCTGAGTGAAATGTGAATATACTGAAGTGGCTGAAATAGAGTCATTGGAAAGCTCTAAGTTATGCAAAGTCCAAAACTCTGCTTTGATCTTGATGTCGTTTGACCTTGAAATGACCAAAATCACCTAATCTCACAGACACAAAGGCAAACTGCAGAAAAAAGCCCCTCAGTGTCTGAGCGAAGCAGAAAAATATGGTTTTACATCTTCCTTTTCAGAAATACTCGAGTTGGTCGTCACACTGCGCTTTAATCGATATTCTAATCTTTGCAGCACTGAGCCGCTATGAGCGAGTGGCAGGTGCCGAGGGACGTTAAACCATTATACAATAATGAATCCAGCTTCGTGTAATTACTGCAGCGTGCTGCAACGGCCTACAAGATTCTTCCAGCATGTGTCTTTTGTGCAAGATGAAGAGGTGTGTGTGGTGTGTGTGTGTGTGTGTGTGTGTGTGTGTGTGTGTGTGTGTAGAGGATTGTGGGTTGTTTGTGTCAGCACGCCCCCGATGTCCCCCCCTAAAGGTGCTGCGAGACAGATAAGGGAAATGGCCGCACCTCTTTTCCAGTGACTGAATGAGCCGGCCTCATCTTAAAGCCATCTTTTATCTGTTTCTTTTTTTCCTTCCATTTTTTAATTTTTTTTTTTTATAACCAGTGTCTCTAAGATGGACGGACACGAGGAAGCGAACGGCGCCGCAGAGCTCTCGAGAGGACAGAGAGAGAGTGAGGAGAGGAGGACGGAAATGACAGCAGGGACCTTTCCCAGCGAGTCCAGATACTTTTGTGCTTTGCCGTGTCCATTAGAGAGACGCAGGCAGAACACGAGATCATTACCATCAGCTGAAGTGGTCAAACGGGTGAAATGTGCTCATTAGTGAGAGAGAGAAAGCTTATAGCTCAAACCGCATCACCATGTTTACAGTGTGAATGACTTTTTTTTTTTTTTTAAAAAAAGGAGCTTTTATCAACTTAAAATAAGTCTGAATGACTCATTTTTCTCCCTTTTTTTTCTTCTTCTCTATCATCCGTGCTGAGAAGTGGGTCAGCCTGTATGAGATTAGGAAAGATGATGCATGGCGAAGCGGCAGAAGTATTTTACCTCTAATATAATGAAAAATGAGAATACGGAGGACGGTCTCGGGATGAAATGTGACACCTCCGTGTGCGTCTCCGCGGTCCGCATGTGCGCGTTAAGTCGTCCCATTATCTCGCACTCACACAGTGAGTGCAGAGACGATGGGAAGGTAGTCTGAGTCACTTTTTTGGCTTCAAAAAGAGGCAACATTAATGAAATCTTGTTGAAATGGAGGGGCATGTTTGTGGGCCACTATTTAGCATGAGAATAACCTGGGATGGATGGAGATTTGAAGCCTACGGTTGCATAAAAAAGGTGTTTCTCCCGTGCGACCAAACTGCCAAAATCATAGCTAGATTGAC
>JBAJHX010000002.1:3891712-3902182 GCA_037176925.1 Amniataba percoides | reverse complement strand
GATCTCCATCCAGCTGCTCATTTCGGCTGCTCTGTCTTCTTCCATTACTTCCTGTCATATTTAAAACTGACTCGCTGTCCAAAAAAACATGACCGATGTCTCTTTTTTTTTTTTTTTAGACACAGTTTGGATGATCGATCAGTGTCAGCGTCTCAGGTGGATCCAGCAGTGAGGCAACATAATGATGATGACAGATGTTCGCAGGTAATTTGTGCCATTTCTTGTTCTTTTGCTCCAGAAAAAATGTCTGCTTCTAGCCTGCTAAAGTTCACAGCTAGTAACAAAAAAAAGGTTTGAAAATAAAATGCAAAAGAAAATAAAAAAACATGCTGCTTTTAATGTGACGCAGCAGCTGTATGAAACCTCGGATCTGCATCAGTAGTACCTTAATCCCTCCATCTTAATCTGATACGACTGCAGAGGAGTGAACAGTGAAGCCAACATCGATGAGATCAAATTAAAAACAAACGCTGCATCGTTTCCTGTGAATCCTTCTTGCAAGATTCGGACAATGAAAACTACTTTTCACAGTGCAAAAAAATGCCTGAAAGTGTTAAATCTTCATTCTTTGAATAGTCACCGTCTCTTCTGGCAGAGAAACTCCAGCTTCAGGAATGGGGGGCCCCATTGTTAGAGGCCTGCACTGTATTACATTACCGTTTATTTGCCCAGCAGCCGCTCTCTGACCCGGGGGGCGGCCGCCGTGCTGACAGACGAACGGCCCCTCTCTGTCGCACCTGGTCACAATATGTCAGTTCAGCGCCTGTGGAGCCCGGACGCCACACACAACGCGGCACATGAGGGGGAAAACAAAGTTATCCTTCACGGCAGAGTGTCACGAGAGATGAGGGAAAGTGCAAACACCCAGAGCGCCGACTGCCCGAACCTGCCGCCGGCGATCTGCCACCCCCCCCTCGCTCACACAAAGACGTGAAACACGAGCGGGTTAGACGAGCGGGGAGATAATAGTGACCTCAGAAATAAAAGACTTATTTTCCCACCTCAAGAGAATGAAATTATGGATATAGTGATGAATGTTGCTCTTTAACAGCCTCTCCTATTACCCATTAATTACCAAACAAGTCGGGCGCGAAATTGCCCTCGCGAGCGGCTCGATGTGGCCGCCGTGGTCTTTCAAGCGATCTTGTTTACTGTTCAGATATTGAGCCGATGGCGCCAAATTGATTTCAATTTAAACAATTTAAAACGCTGCGTGGCATCAACGCATTTGAACGCTTTACGTGGGGACACGGCGTCCGCCCATAAAACACCTGCTTCCAGTCATCGATCTGTTCGCCGGGCCTCTGCTGTGATACCAGAGGTGGTATCGTTTCCGGATTAGTCTGTCATTATCGCATTATTTCTCATTATGAACGTTAGCGCAATTACCCTGAATCAAGCAGGCTACCGCTGAGATGACTGGCAGCCTCGATCAGCCTCCGCTCTGCATTACACGTCGAAGGCCTCGGGCGCTGTACGTTCACACGCGCTGAGGAAATCTGCTCTCATGTGTCGCTATCAACCCAACTCTTGTAACAAACAAAAACAGGAAGTCCGGTGATCGATTTACAACAAAAATCAGCACAAAGGCAGAGAGGAAAAAGTTCACGCTTCATCTTTTAATGTGAAGTAATGGGAAATGTGTTAGCAGTAACAGATAAATAACTAAATACGGGCGCAGCGTGAAAAGAGAGTGAACAGTAAACAGTGATGCCGGCGTCGATGAGAACACGGCGTTTCCAGTGAATCCTCCACGTTACAGCAGCAGCTCCGTCAGTAACAATTAAAACTGCTTTAATTAAAGCCAGATTGACTTTGGCACCACGTCAGGTATTAGGAGCAAAAGCCTCGTAATTAAAGTAAACTTTCCCAGTTTCAGTCTGATCTCCTCGCTAAAGTCTCTTTAAATAACAAACAGCCTCAGTTACTCTCCCAAAATCAAGATTACAGAAGAAAGCAAATGATGTTGATATGCTTGTTAAACAATGAAAAATATAATGTATATTCCTATTTAGAGTAAATATTCACTATTCACCTATATTTAAGTACCACAGTGTAAATCTGATGTGACTGTAGGTGGAGTTAATATTATCAATATCAGCTCACATAACCTCTATAAATATTTATTAGACTACCATTAATTCTAAAAGCTAGACTGCAAACAAAGACCATTCACACAGTTCAGCTATTTTCAATGTGCCTTTGAATGGGAAACAATTTTAGGGGAAAAAAAAAGAAAAATTTTGTGATGATGAAATGTTGAAATACTAAAATGACAAAAATAATCATTTTGGAGGGAGGTACAAACTGATAAAAGGGAAGGACGGATAAAGGAAGCTGGTGGTGAATGTGCACATTATGAATTTATCTGAATTATGAGGCTGATGTCTCCCTACAACCTCAAGTTAATGAACTCTTGTAAAGGTCCTCTGAAAAGAGTGAAGTCATCAGAGTGCATTAGCAGATCAGTGAAAATTCTTTCAAGCCAAAAAATTGTCTTATTGTGCGATTTTATTTTTAGTTGCACGATTATTTTCTTTGCTCAGAAAAACCTTTCTAATGACCATGGTGCATCTGTCTGAGATCCACTGAAATTTATTTATCTGCAAGGTCCTTTGCAGCCTGAGAAGACTTACTGCAGCCGCCCGGAGGAATATTCCAGAAAATCGCCTGAAACTTTCTAAATCAGTCCACTTCCAGCTTGTTACTGCTTCGGCTGAGCCTGTACCTTGTTAATCGGCTGTTATTCTGCTCTATTAACGGCTCGATCTCGTTATCTTTTCTTCCTGTTATCCCGTTAACAAAGTGTTGCTGTGAAGTTGGACGTGTGCTCTGCCAGTGTACCCTGCCCAAAACGAAAGGTTAAACTATTTAAAAGTGCTCACGGTCGCTTATCTTCTCCCAGTCGTGAGCAATCCTCTCTCAAAGCATGAGGCTGGGGTTACTTTTTTTCCCTTTATGTCAACAAATGTCACGAAAAGACCAAAACCAACAATGTGTTAGTCATCTCTTGGTACTATCTGACTTGTGAACCTTGTCTGTGGCCCAAATCTAAAAAAAATATACAGTTTTACATTAAAAAAGAGTAAATAACAACATAAAGCAGCTGATCAGAGAGGATTTTTAGAAAATAACTAAAACAGGAGTGAACTCTGCCTTTCCTGGGGACTATTTTTTAGATTAATACATCATATTACTTTGATTAATACACATCTGTTGCTCTGGTGAGTATTTCCAGCAGCAGAAGTACGTATGTGGGACTGATTCAAAACAAATGACTGTGTCTATTTGCATGGTAATGAAGGAGCGCCTCACCCACGGCAACAGTGTGGGTCATGCATGTATTTTTTTAATTGTTTTTGGTGCAGTGGAAGAAGCTGTAGCAGGCTTTGAATTTACAGACAGTTCTCATAAGGAGGATGAGCTCTTTTGATGGGATTTATTGGCTGAAAACATAAAATATCCCCAAACTTATCCTTTAAATAGCAGCTGCACTTCAGATGGCAGGCAAACTCTGAAGAATATAGGTGAAAAAAAGCCTTAAATAAGATGCAAAAGTCCTAACAAGTCTGCTCCTTTAAGTTTCTAGCGAAGGCAGATGGCGCGACATGCTAAAAGTTGCACCCTGGATGCACTCATCATAAACTTGATAAGCAGATTCATGTTATTCAGTGATTTGCACGCTGTAAGATCAATCTGTTCTCGTAACGCGACACGAGGAGGAAATCATGCTACAGAAGCCGCTGAGATCTGCCGGATGACTGCGAGCGGCTGGCATCAACCGCATCGCGAGCCACATGTCAACCTCTGGCAGTGCGTTTCGACTGGCCGACCCCGGAGGTGAGGGAGCCCAGCTGAGGGAGGGAATCAAACACACGGCGCATTAAACGGGAATCAAACGGCAGTCTGTGCCGCTTTTTTTTTTTGCTTTCTGATCTGAGTGCGCCTCATTCACACATGCTAATGAGGCTTTCAAAGTGTGAGCGTCATCACGGTGTACGGTTTGTGTCCTTTACTGTATCAAACAGCAGGTAAAACTTGTAAATGCAGTGAAGGGTTTACCTATTTAAGAAGCAGATATTTCCCCTGGTGGAGACCAAACAAGAGATAAAAAGAGTGCTTATGCTGCCAGATGGACTCAAATATGATTCAAAATGACTTTTAATGTCACTACATGTTACCTGAACCTCTCATTAAGCAACTGTCTGAACATAAAATGTGCTGATGTGTCAAATATTTAGAAACTTCCTATGCACTTCCCAGAGTTTTCCACTGATTAACTCCTGTAAATGATGGTGTTTTCGTCCATCTATTCTGCCACAGTGGAAATTGCTTCTCACATTATGTATCCAGCCCATATTAGATTTATTCATATATATTAACACATCATACACATATAAAAAAAGCATCACCTGAAGTGCAAAGACAATAAAAAACAGACATAAAGGTAAAACAAGGAGGATTTTCATAAACAAAAACTATGTATGGACTCTCCATCATCGCTTACAGCCCAATAAATGAGGCATTTTTCAGATTTTGCTGTGTGTTTGGTAAGTTTTAACCTTTGTGCATTGGTGTGCAGCCCCCAGCCAATAACAGTGTGCAGATTGCAAGGCGTGGGAACATCAGAAACATGTGCTCTTTGAATGTTTGAGTCCTACTCATTATACTTTTCATATTATGTGTTTTTGAGCTCTTAGTTGCAAGAAAAGACTCAAATGTTTTTAACTTCAATCTGGTGTATAATGTGCTGTGGGGTTGAAACAATCATTCGTCAGGGATGAAATGTGCGGCGGACACAAAGCCACACATAGCGCAGATGTCTCGGGGGGACAGGATGATCTAATACGTGGCCGTGGAGGTGATGGAGGAGGGGGGTGGAGGCGGTGGGGTGTCAGAAGTAAAAGGTGGAGCCCTCCCTTTCAAGCCGAGGTTAAACGCTTCTGAGGCGGCGACCTTGGATTTAAAGGTCCCCGGGCGGGACTCATAAACAGGTGTTAGAACAGCTGTAATAGAACAGTTCCAGGGTGGATGATGGGGGGTGGGAGAGATGGATGGGGAGAAGGGTGAAGGGACAGTGGAGAGGCGGCGGGTCGGCCTCAGACCTCCGTGGCGGCCTGCAGGAACAGGGAGTGTGCATTCCTTCACACTAATGGGGCTATTTGGCGAACAGTTATGGAAATAAGTCCTTGAGCGGATCAGTTTTAATGTGCATTTATTATACGCTGCACACAGAGCTCTCACACACAGCGGCGTTCATCAGACAGAATCTAAGAGCTAATACATGTTGCTTTAACATGTAAAAACTAGTATTTAACATCCTAAATTGGACTATTTGAATGTAATTTTTAAGAATTCAATCTTCAGCAGAGGTATTGAAGGATTTCATCTCAGGTTTTAACTGCACTTAATGACTGACGGATGATATTTGATCTTTAATAAAAAAAACAAAAAACAAAACAGTTATCACATTGTGTGCTCCTTTATATTGGATGGATTTTCTTTTAAATAAATTGCGAATCAGCATGCGAGTCTCTGATCTCCAAAAAGTGAAAATATGCAACACGGAGCTCAGATACAGACCTCTTTTTTTTTTTTTTTTTTTTTTACTGAATGTGAGATATTTTGTGTGCACGCATTAAATGCCAGAGGAAGTAATTAAACGTAACGCCGTGGACGGTCAGAGGTCTCAGCAGCAGTTTGAAAATATTTCCAAAAAGCTTTCTTCTCCAGAAGTCTAATCTAACACTGATTTTGTGTGTTCATCCTCCACGAGGGCAGTAACCCAAGTTCAAGTAATTCCAGTTTTCATTCAGAATTATACAGATATAAGTAGAAATATAATACTTTTTTAATCCACAAAATTTACTTTAACTACAGAACATGTGATCAATTTGTAAAATAGAATATAGTTATGGATTTACCAGAAAAGTACTTTCTAAGCATTTTACTGACTTTTAAATACATTATGTCAAAATTACTTCAATCTGATATCAGTTTTTTATTGTTTTTATAGTGAGGTACAACAATGTTTATGTAAATGAACGAATGAATGAGTTGGTCAGACATGTTTGAACAGAAACTGGAGTTCTTCCACAAATATACGATTATTTGTGGTCATGTGAGCAAAATTTCATTCTTAAGTTGTGTGACCTGAACAAGCACTTCTAAGAAGAAACTCTGCAGAAAGCTTGTCAGAAACCTGAAAACATCTTTTTTGTTCTCCGTTTGTCTGAGGTATAATAAATCAGACCTCTTGTGTTAGTTTGGAAAAAAGCAGTGAACTCACTCAGCTCGGCGATGCTGCCCACCCGCGTTGCGAGCAGCGACTGTTCCAGCGTGCGCAGCTCGGCCTGGGTGTATCCCTGACACTCGCCGGGCCTCCCTGATCGCTGCTGGTCCCGGTGCAGGTTCAAACTCTCCGGCAGGCTCAGCACACCTGCAGACAGACGCCACAGAGAGGAGAGAGCAGAGGTCAGGAACAGGGAACATTTATGCATGAAAATTACCAGAGTTTCCATCCGCAGCACATTTCAACCTCGCACTTTTGGTTTTTCAAATTGATCATCAACTCTGTGAAATAACAGGGGAAATTATGAAAGAAGAACACACAAATCAGCTATTTCACTTAAAAATTCAAAACAAAGTTGGAAAACTGGATGAAAAAAATCATTTCACATGCAGCAACAAGAGAGGAAACATTCGTGTAAATGATTAAACACGGAGTCGCAGGTTAACAGCAAACTGTACTGTACATCTTAATCTTCTGCTGCAAACATCACAGCAGGTATCCTGATTATAATCTGAGACTGGACGTTTTAATGATCGGGACGTTTGTTTCTACACAAAAGTTTCTCTGAAGATTAAAACGATATGGCTCAAAGTGCAGAGCTGAAGCAGAACCTCAGAAATAAATCGTCTATGTGGAGGATTTTGAGGCCTCTCGTGGTCTGGTAGCGCTCACTGTTTGGCTTCACGCCCGACTTTTAGTTCATAGCTTGAACCTTAATTGAGCCAATTAAGCCGCGAGCCCCATTTGTTACTCCCAAGCTGTGAATTCAAAGTGCGACCTTGAACGTTAACGGTGTATTTTCCTCGTGCATCTCGCTGTAATCGCAGGTGTGTGTTTTTTCCCTGCAAACAAAGTGCAGCAGATAATGTTGGCTCGAGAGGATTAATACATTTGGGCGCCGTTACTGCAGCCAGGCTTTGTTTAGCCGCGGAGAATGGCTTGTGACAGATGGGATATTGAGTTTTTTCGCTGCAGGAGAATGGAAAGCAACACCCCGCTGAGTGTTAATCCTAATGACACGACGCAGGGGAATACGCCGTTTCTCGACAAACGGTAATTACAAACATGGAGGAACTTTAGTCGGTTTGTCTCCGTGTGACGCCGAAGCCAAAAAAGAGACCCACGCAGAGGACGCGTCTCCAAGTTCCTCCCACCACGTCCTCTTCCCACAGTGTCCAGCCCAAAAATTCCAGTATTCCCAAGCCGGGCCCCGCTCCCTCTTCTTCCCACAGCCTTTCCGGGGAGGTCAGTTTTATTTGGAGCCTCCGAATAATGATCAGAACAGCTTTTTCGATCTCAGAGCAGTGCTGATGGATCAGGGTGCGTCTCAAATGGAAATTCCAGAGTGATGCAGAAAGAAAAATGGATGTTTGTGGTGGTGTTTCTTTATTACATAAGAGATAAAAGACTCGTCTCTAAGCGGTGATTTGCAGCAAGGTGAAAACTGAAAATCTACCCACCAATTCAGCAATATTTAATTTGGTGTGTTTTGAGATGTGGAGCAACTTTGTGTTGAAATATAGCTCCTGCTATGATTATGTGTGATCAAGACATCTAAAATAAGGAACATTAGAGCACATTTAGCCCAGTTAGGAGTTAATCTTAGCATCTTTTCATCTGTAAATCACCAAATTTAGACCTGAAAGTCACCTCTTTAAGCATTTTAGTTTTCTTAGACAGATTTTAGATAAAAAGAGAATTACTGGGTTTTAGTTGGATGTTTTTAAAGGTCAAAGTAAAAGTTTTGGGGTCAGTTCCCTGCAGAGTTTCATAAACTCCTAAAAACATAAAGATTTAGGAGAAATAAGCGGAGGTGTAACATCACACAGTAAACAGCAGTCCAAAGAATAAATCATCGTCCAGCAACAGCGCTGATAATGAGAGATGAAGCTTCAGGATCGGCATGCGATTGATTATTTGTGTTGTGCGTTTGCTTTGACTGTAATTTACTCAGAGGGGGAAAAGGTCATTAAAAGATTTAGCGATATTAATACACAACCAAAGATCTGAAATCTGAAAACCTGCATAAAATTTAGAAAAAATACAGCTATCGAGAGCAGATCCAACTAACTCTCCACGTCTGAATCCAGCGTGAACAAATGGCAACGTTAGAAAGAGAGGTGAGAGTGTTTTTTTTTTCTTCTACATTTATATTTCAGCACCGTTTAAGTTGATAGAGCGAACTTGTTAGCAAATAGCTGCTCCGACAACATCCGGCATACATACAGCGTTTGCATTCGGCTGAAGTCGTGTTTCTGGACACCTGATGAATGTAAGCTGCCCTCCACCAGCTCCTAAAGGGGAAAAAATCCACCTGATAAATGCTCCACCATGTTCACCAGATAGTTTCTAATTTGTCTTTCTGCCTTTTGGTGCAGGACTGTGTGGTTATAGAGATTTTTTTTATCCCACCACAGCTGCAAAGACACCGAAAAGAGCAGAGAAAGTGAACTGAGACCATGAACTGTAAGATATAAAATCCAAAAGAAACAAAAGTCCATAAAGTGATTAATTCAACTTGGGTTTATCACATTCATGTATGCACTCAAGTTATTGTTAATGTAAATGAATACAAAATATATACAGACTAAATACATCTCATGAATATGAAAGACGACATGACTCATTCGTTCAGTGAGTTCATTGAGCTAATTTAGGACTAATGCATGTTTTTTCTAAACAAGAGATCAGGGATCAAGTTTTTGTTTTAAATAAAAAGTTGGTAAAACTGCAAAGTAAACAGCATCCCAGCGTTACTCTGCTGCAATTTGCACAGCGCTGCAAACGCCTGGGGACAGCGAAGCCTACCAGAAAGTTAAAAAAAAAAAAAGTCTGAAAGCAGACTTCAAAACGCTCAACGGTAAATGGAAAAGCAAGGAATTCCTCAAACCTCGGCTAAAAAGGAAGCTGTCAGTCCTTCTCCGGCTGCAGTCCCACAGCGAAGCCGAGAAATCTCTGCGCCGTCCTTTAATCACCAAAACCATATTGGCATTCACGCCTCACTCTGCTGGAGAGTTTTTTGCACTTGTGTATTTTTTTTGTGTGTGTTGGGGGGTTTAAATAATTCAAAGTGCTCTCCGCAATCAAGGCCTCCGATCTTTACTGTCACCCAAACTTCATCTCCCCCAACTTTTTCTTTTTTCTCCCACTGCCCTAACTATTCTTTAATATAATCCTGTGGAGGCCTTCGCTGAATTATTCATCCCGTCAGATCAAGACATATAAACAAGTCGGCAGCTCTCTCTCTCTCTCTCTCTCTCTCTCTCTTTCCCCACCTCCCACTTCCTCTACACGTTATCTCTCACCAACACTTGGCTTCTCCGGGTAAGAAAAAAAAAGTTTTTTTTGATCTGAGGTGCTGTTTGTGTAATAAACATCAGAGGTGAGAACGAAGTCAGTCTGGCCCCTCGGAGACGAGAGGAGGGGGAGAAAAAGCAAGAGGAGACGGGGATGGGGAGGGGGAGGGATGCTGACACAAACACCTGATTAAAAAATGACGAGCGACATGAGACTCCCTTATCACCTCGTATTTCTGCAGATTTCTGCACCGCCTCGACCGCATCTCTCCGTGACCTACGAGGCAACCGGATGAGCTCAGCGTGTATACGTATGTTCGAGAAACTGTCTAATCCCAGTTAAACAGATATGACCTGCATTTCTTTTTCTCCCCTATTCTGGAGCTCCCTTCAGGCAAGACGAAGATGGAGACTGGGTCACGGGGACAGGACTGCTTTGAAAGCTCGGAGCGGCGAACCAAACTCCCCTGAGTCATCTCCGCAGAAACACCGCCGCTCCAGCAAGCCGCCATAAATAATGTAGAGAATATTGAGCCGTTCGGGCATATGCACACAACAGCTGTCTGCGCGGGGATGGATCATTCAGAGGAGGGGGGGTGGCAAACAAACAAAAAAAAAACAAAAGGTTTGGAACATTTTGCAGAGAAGCTGAATTATAAAACAAGAAAACATCACGTAGCCATGAACAAAGCAATTAATACGACTCTAGCAGCTTGAAATCTGCGCAACAAAGACGCCGCTCTTTGATATCATCCAGCTTTTAAAGCCCACGGACGCCGGAGCAGTAATGAAGCGACGACTCGACCAAACCAAGGTTTTGATGTGGACACAAATCCCATGAGCCAAAAATGGTTTCGAGAAGAAGCAACACAAACACGTCTT
>JBAJHX010000002.1:3879577-3891612 GCA_037176925.1 Amniataba percoides | reverse complement strand
ATGGATCTCGAGTGTTTTCCAGATCCATCACATCCACAGAGACGGATGAATTAGAAGTCCAAGAAGCACCAAAGAGGCTTTTTTTATTCCAACTTCACAGGCGACAGTTCAGTGTGCTTATGTACGGTGATTTTGGAAAACGCTGCTGGTTTAATGGCACACCTTGACATTTCGAATCCGAGCTATTTTTCTACACCAGGTACTTCTTGCCAGAAACACGAGGTGAAAAACATTTCTATATTTGTTCATTACTCAAAAGAAATGGTCTTGTTATCCTTGTTAGTCGCTCTTACCGAGCCAGAGACCATGAATCCTTCATCCCTGCACTTCTGCTGCAGACAAGCCTGCTCTCACTTACATAATTTAACCTTTTTTATATGTCACTGTGGTAAAAAAAACAAGGTCATCGCTTATATTTCTTATGCCTATGTGCAGACCTAACCAACTAACTACCTTATTGTCTCCAAGCTGCCAGAAACTGGTGAAAAGGGGCAATCATAGATGTACAAAAAGCCAAAGAGTCATTTTCAAAATTGCTTATTTGTCCAACCGACACTCAAAAATCAAGATACTCAATTTTACTGTCACAAAAGACAAAAACAAGAAGGAAATCCTAATAATTAAGAAGCTGGAACCAGTGATTTCTTTTGGCAGTTTTGCTTGAGAAATGGCTACCAATTAATTTTCTTGCGATTGACCAATGGACTAATTGCTTTCAGCTCTCCATACAGCTCTCAGCTATTAATTATGTGGTTTTTAATACATGGTAGATGCTTGTATGTGTGTGTGTAATTAATACCCCATTATGCAGACTTTCCTGTCTCTCGCATGAGAAAGGCTCCATTTAAAAAAAAAAAAAAAAAAGGTCCTTTCAGAGGAGAAATTGGATTGTGTGGACTGTCTTAGATCGAGCCCAGGGCATGATGGGAATCGTGATCAATGCCGTCTCTTTACATGACAGATCCTTCATGCACGACCTCTGAACGAGTCTCCCCGAGAGAAATCTCCTCTAAAGTGCAAAGCAATAATAAGAAAACGACCAAAAAGAAGTGCCGCGATGATGATGATGATGATGATGATGCTGCTGAGTGTCTCTGAAAGACGAGTCAAGGTCAAAAAGGTCACTTGGACGCTCCGGCACGTGCAGCGTGGCGGCGCCGAGCACCACGCGGCCGGGCTCCCTCGTTTTTCTGCAGGAATGTCCAATCGATTTTCTGTGGCGAGAAAGTGGCGCTCTCCCTCTTGTCAGTGAGAAAACTCTGCTGGAATATTAACAGGTAGTTGCCATGGCAACAGGAGACTGCGGCCTAACAGTGATTGCCTGAGCTTGAGAGGGAAAAAAAAGCTATTTTTTTCTTTTACTGTAAGGAAAACAAAAAAAAAACACATACACAAGAAAACTCAGCATCTGAGTTGTTTTTTTTTTTAAAGCCCCTGAGCAAACTCCACACGGATGACCAGCCATCCAACAAAAAGCATTCCATCATAGGGAGATGATTCAGTTGGGTAATTGCTGCATCTAGTGTACCAGAGAGACATTTATTCTCTCATCAATAATGAATGAATGTACTTGGGACTCAGACCACATTAGCAGCAAAATGGCCAAAATGATTAAACGGCCGACCCGACTGGCTAACTGCAAATGTCAGCGGCAGATCCATGACCCAGCTGCTGGTCGAAGCCCGCAGCAGTCCCCGGAAAGTGCAGGGAAACTGCTTCTAGTGGACACCGGAGGAAGAAAAACTGGATTCACTACGGTCCCATTGTGAATTTATAACCCTCACCCTGCGTTATATGAAGGTCTAATTAGTTATAAATTTTTTAAACGTGGTCTGAGCTTTGTGGCTCCCGAGTTGATCAGCATCTCTTCTATAAAGACTGATGAACCAGCTGAACCGCCGCGCGCCGCCTCACGTCAGAAAACACACACCGTATCTGAGCTTCACCATATGGCAGCGCTGAACAACCGTGTGAAAACCTGCTCGAGTGCAAAGCTGTCTGCAAAAGTTGAGCAAAGATAAAAAAACAGCACAGTTTCAGTTAAAGTCAATAAACATTCCCACTTTGACAGACTGAATAATATTTGGTGCTGTGATGAACTTGGCGTTTCCTTGCGGGCAGCGACGAGTTTAAACAAAGTCCAACAAGCCGAGTGTATCTTACATTCACAGAATAATCCGTCCCAAGTTGAAGTTTGTTTGACTTGTCTGAATAAAATATTTTGTTATATATATTTTGTGCAAAAAAGATCAATATGTCTCCCTCAAAAAGTTGTTCAGTGAATCACTGCAAATGCAAACGCTTCTCTACCACGCAGATGCATAAAGAACTTGTGAATAAAGTTTTATTTTCAGCGTCGTACAGTGAAACTCGACATTTTAGCACCGCAGCACTGAACCATCCTCTGCAGGAACAATCTGCTCTGTGCTTTTCCCGGAAGTGAGCTGGAGTAAGTAATGAATGCTGATAAAAATTACCATAAAAGTTAGAGGGGGGGAAAAAAAAGCAGGAGTCCAATTAACTGAGGCGCAGATGGCAACAACTTCACAGAAGACAGTTAGGAGGAAGTTAAACGCGGCATGTACGTGTGAAACTACCGCAAACTCTCCAACAAAACTCTTGATCCGGTTTGATCGGTAATTTACGGCGGCTAATGACTCACAGAGGCAAATTCACGGAGTCACCGGTGATCATAGTTCAGCATAAGTTACGAAGCCTCCCTTTAAAAACCTTTCTTTTTGTGTCATCTCGTGGACAAACATTCGATGCCAACAGAGGAAGAAGTCGCCTGCAGGTTATCAGATCTATTTTATAGAAGCATTAAACTCGTCCACACCTATAAATAACTCCCCTTAGATATAAAACATGTGTGGAGAAGGTAATAATTTGTGCGCACATGATAAGATCTCATTCCCACAAGATGAAGAGTGTAATCTTTAAGGACTTCAGGGGCTTTGTAGCCAAAATACCATAAATAAAACTAAACTAAAAATTTTTGGCCATCTAGCATCAGAGTAAGGCCTGTTTTTAGGGTGCAAGGAGAGATGAAGAGGAAGCTAATGAAACCAAGTGATCCTGATACTCAATGAAAAAGTTAAATTCACATAAACCGATTAAAAGTTACCACCACCTAATGTGTGTGTATGAATTGTGGAGGGATAATAGTTCAGTTCAGGGTGGATGCCATATTTCTGACATTGCTCTTATAAACGTTTATTTCACCGGCTTTCAGTGTCTGGCTCTTCGCTCTGCAGACGGACGAATGCACAAAGGGGTCCGGGAGAGTGTGACTATTATCCTCCTCACGCAGGGTGAGAGTGGCTCTTAATGGAAGTTATCTGCCTTCTTGCACAAAAAAAAAAAGTGCTCTAGGTAACGTAAAACAGAGCTCAATGGAGATCAGAGCTGAACAAAACTCTGCTGCATCACGTAGAAAACAATTATCAGTGCAAGATTTGACATTAGTCGACCTTAAATCAAGAATAAGTGAGTCGTTAGCCCCACTGCTCGCTTCATTGTCACACCAGATAGATTTAAATGAAGCCTTAAATAAACTTTACTTTTGTTTTACAAACTGGTAGTGAAACAAAACCAAACACAAATCTTATCACCAAAAACAAACTGAATCACTACGTATGTAAATATCAGTGACGGTGACTTTGCAGCCAGTTTCTCAACAGTTGGCGCTTAAAAACTGCTAAGTGGAGTCTTATTATAATTACATGTGTTGCGTGGGTCCTGCTCAAAGCTTGTCCTTCCCCATAAAACATGCAAAGATGACTTTTTAGGACTTTAAAGTTGTGTTTATGTTTCATGTTTGCTAGCTTGCGGTTTTCACCCTCATTGACTTTGGGGGCACACTAATGCGTATTTAGTTGCACATTTCCTCCATTTCTACTGCAGAATAGCGTTAAACCTTGGTGGGGGTGTTGTTTTCGTCGCTCCCCAGCCCTGCTGTGCTGAACTTGGGGTTTCCTCGTGAGGAGTGACCATATGGTGACACTAATTAATTGTGTGAAAACCTATTTGCATATTAAAAACAGATTAAAACAGTTGAGTGTAAGTATATAAAAGTATATAGTGTTTTTCTTGTGTTGTGATCTTGTGGTGAAGTTTGAAAGCATGCAAATAAAGACCAATTAAAAGTTTTGGATAATATTTGGTGGCCGCATGCTGACTTTCACATTCACCTTTGGGGGAAGTTATTATCGTCGCTCTTCACCCCCCAACTGTGCTGGATGTGGGGTTTCCTTGTGGGGAATGTCACGGTCAGAGACGCCCAACCAACCAGTGTATTTTTAATAAAGTAAAGTTTCCCCTCCATTTATCACCGAATACTTCTGCATGTTATTGTGTAATAAGAATTTCAGCCTCACGGGGCCGCTAGCGTGGCTTTTTAATTGTAGACTTGCTTCATCTTCTGCCGCTGCTCAGTGACCAGAACACCTCCTCATCCGTTCATTAGCATTCGAATGATCCATTGTTTTTCATCACACTTGTTTCCAGCAAATAAAAAAAAATAAACAAAACTCCCTTTCTCCTCCAGTGTAATATCTTCTAACAAGACAGGCTCTCACATCCTCATAAATAAATCACAATAAATAAAATGTATCCGGCCATGTAATGTAACACATGCAGGAGTGTTTACTCGGAGTGATTCTGCAGCGTCGTGCTCATCTCTCCTCACTAACGCGCAAACTCTCCTCTGATGCTCTCTGCGTGTTTGCAGACTTTTCTCAACTCATTTGCATATTCACAGATGCATCACTGCAGCCTCTTTTCAATTTATTCGAGCCCTGAGACTCTTCCTGTCAAAGAAGCAAGTTCTACAAATTTCTCTACCTGAGCGAAAACTTCCTGAAAATCCTCCAAAGGAATATGAAAGTAGTTTCAGACTGGTCAGATTTTCTTACCAATACATTCAGATATTCCTGAACCTCAGTGCCAAAATGTAATTATAAGTCCTGCTCTGAACATTTTACTTCAGTCTGCAGGAAGTTTTTTTCTTTTTCATCCACTTGGGGCCAACGGAAACCAGTTTTGAGCAGTTTATGATCATTTCTTGAGTTGAGATGGTAAACTTATGAACAAACAGTTGTTTATTTACACAGCCAGAAGAATGGCCCCTTTCATAAACTTACATTACGATGTATATTCTCTTTTTTTGTAATTATAATGGTGTCTTAACAACTTGTAGTTAGTGCTAATTTTTAACTACTTTAAATACATTACTTTAGATGGATCAATTACAATTTATAAAAAAAATAATCTGTTAAATGTGTCTTATGTGTAGAAAATCTGACAGCTGTCAGATAAATGTAGCATAAAAAGGTAACTGTACCTCTAAATTGCACCTAAATACAGTACTTGTATAAATAAACTTGATTAGCTTTCCACCACTGCACATCTAAGTAACACAGAGGGGGTCTGTCTGTTTTTCTGTCCTTCATGTTGAAACTGTTCATCGGCCTCACACGTGGACGGTGTGTTTCTGAGGACTGGAGAAGGTGAAGTGTCAGGCATGACGCCGTTTCTGAGAAAGCTGCGAGCGGCAACACTGGAGGCCAAACAAGCTTTCCATCCTGAGCGGGCACGTTTTGAGCAGCCTCGTAACACAACACGTCACGTGACATCGCACATGTGTCCCCGTGGCTCGCAGCCTTTTCTCAGCCCTGGTGGCCTGATAATGCTGAAGGTCTGATTTCTGTGGCCATCGCAGAGGAAAAGCATCTTTTGACAGAAATGCACGAGTTTCTGTTCTGTGAAAAATGTGACTTGGTGACATGAGCTTTGAGCTGTGGTGGAAGAAAATTAATATAATTTAATTAAGTAAAACTACCAATAGAGGAATATAAAATGATCCAATACAAGTAAAACTCCTGCACTGAAAATCTTACTAAAGTATAATGAGCCAAAGTACTTAAATTATTAAAAGTAAAAGTACCCATTATATAGAAATGACTCGTATATTATTGATATTTTTAGATTGTTATGCTGCTTCATCAGTGTGTAGGCAGTATTTCTTACTTAAGTGGAGGTAGTTTAAACTACTTTATATTCAGTTAGAAAGTTTAGTTCGATGACAAATCTGAGGAGTCGTGAGATGATTAATACAGAGAAAAATATTTATTCACTTTTCAGTCTTTTCTGTAATCTTTCTGGATCATTTATTTAAATTAAACCCTCTGAGAAGTTTAGATGGGAAATGTGTTGTTGGTGGATCTGTTAACATCATATCTGTCTTTTATAAACTTATCGTATATAAAAAGGTAATTGTAGCTGTCAAATCAATGTAATGGAGTAAAAAGTAAAATATTATCCTCTGTAATGCAGTGCAGTAGAGTTAGAAAGTAGTATTTAACAGAAATAATCTATTACAAAATTGAGGCAGTTCTGGCTCCGATTACGGGAAAATAACAAAATCTGACTTGTTAGCTGCTGCCAATATTATGAACTTTTGCATATTAATGCCCCCTAAAACTAAACTGACATATGGCGTGCGGAAATGAAGTTCCCCCGACGACTTTGATCTCTAAACTTTCAAACCTGAAATATTAATTTGCCTCACTTTTTACCCGACACTAATTGCTGCAGCAATTACCGAGCGCAGGAGACGTATTTTTTTGTCGCACCACATG
The DNA here is from genome assembly GCA_037176925.1 of Amniataba percoides. NCBI lineage: Eukaryota > Metazoa > Chordata > Actinopteri > Centrarchiformes > Terapontidae > Amniataba > Amniataba percoides. The sequence goes on along the minus strand of JBAJHX010000002.1, from coordinate 3,884,974 downwards.
GCCCTCCAAACAACTTCCTGGTCCTGTGCCGAGTCAGCGAGCGGAGAATCGGAAAAACTTTTAAGTAAAGCTGGTGTTTAATCTGATAATTCTGCATGTCCTGTGTCATAATCTACACTTAAAATAAACATGAAGACTTGGTTTGTCTGTCTCTGCAGGTAATTTTGCACTGTTGTTATGAGGAGCTCAATCCTTCATTGTCTGGAGACCTTTGTCTTGCCACGGCAGATGGATTGCAGGTGGCACGCCAGATGCCTCGCTATATTTACAATCTCCATCTACAAGGAGAGAGAAGAAGAGGGGGGGGGGTCATATTGTGGCTATAAAATGAGTGCACAACCTCCTTTGTGTCGACTGTCTTGTCACCGAGTCTGTTGTTTGTGCTATGCAGATATCGCATATTCAAAAAAAAAAAAGATTCCCCTGCAGGTTTAGATGGCGTGTGAGGATCAGCCCGTGTTCTCAGTGGAGCCGCCTGACTCATCCCAATCACCGGGGGCGAAGAGACGAAATGCAATCAGACGCAACACAAACATCAGCCTGAGTGTAACGAGAGGGGCGACGAGGAGAAGAAAAACAGGGGTGTCAAAGAGGGTCAGCGATAAGTGGTCTTAAAGCAAACAAACACACACCTTCATGTATCGATGTAGCTCTACTAAACAGAAAAGAAATAAGAAAGTTTCTCAACAACAAAGTATTTCAATTGAATTTCATGTTATAAATCATCATTTTAGTTCAACTCACTGCGGTGAAATAACAACTGATGATTTAGGAGCTTTCCCGGCCATCTTGTTTACATAAAACTTTAATATCCCACAATTAATTCTCCTTTATGAGGTGCATAAAACCTTCAACAAAATATTCCACTGCAAAACAGCATATAAAACAAGGAGGGCTGCAGAAATTAAACCTCTGAAATTAGCAGTATTCTTCGACCAACTTATTGATCAATAAAAGATTTAAAAAACTAGCATGAACACAATCTCGACCTCAATGATTAGGTGGAAATATAAAGGCTAGGTAAGAAGTTTTTATGTCAAAATACACCCACTATATGTAATATAATACCCATTCAATCAGCGGGCCTCCGATGTTAGCGTGACCTCGTGTTAACCTACATAAAAATAAGTTCAAGCTTGAACGATTTTGCCGGAGGAAGACAAACAACATCTGCACGGATGAAAATGAAGCAAAAGAAAATGGTGGTTCAGCAATTAGAAAAACATACCAGATTTTTTAAACCCATTCACACATTTAATTTTAGATATCAAATGCATCATAAATGTATATAAAATAATAAAAATATCTTCATTTAAATGGAAAAACATTGACGTGAACCACCGCCTGACTGATTATAGATTTTTGAGGCTGACACTGATACCGATATCAATATTAAGGACATAACATGCATTTTGCTTTTAATGGACACCCTGTTGTTTTAATTACATTTAACCTGTAGCATTTGTGTTTTGCAATATCTTGTTTTTCAATGACCGACATATGAACGATTTATTGTCAATCAGTTGACTTATGGGTCTAATATAATGTGAACATATTCAATGAAGTGTTGAAATGACATACTGCAAAATACATGTGATAATATTTCTACAAAGATGAATATTAAGCACACTCTTGCTGAGGGGACTGATGTGTCCACATCAGGAGGAAAAACAGTGCTTTTGTTCGGGCTGTCCGTCTCGTTCCTTCCTCAAAGCGCTTCCGCTCTCGATCGAACGGCATTTTAGAAGAATTACCTGATCGATAATGTTGTTTTGAGGGGATTTCTATTTGCATTACACTGAGACTGAGAGAACAGTGGTGCTTTTATGCAGAAGCATCTCAATTTAAGAGAGGTCAAAGGATCCTGCAGCAACGAAGGAAGTATTTAGATCTTAATGACACACCGTGAAATGAGAGAGCTTTTAAGTGAAAATATGCAAGAATTATCAACAAAATGTACTTAAATCAAAAGTAAAAGTACTCATTGTGCAGTAAAATGTCCCCTATCAGTGTGTTACTCTTATATGTAATGTTTCTGGATTAATATTACCACTGCATTAATGTGGATGGTGCATTTTACTGCTGTACATGTTTCAGGTTGAGCTCATTTGAACAACGTTTTATACTGTTTGGTATTTCAATCTACAGCAATGCATCATCCTATACATACACATAGATAATCTTATGTTGGCTGTCCTGTGAGAGCCACAAAAAGTCAACTTTTCTACATTCAAAATCACCAAATTTGTATTTAAGCATTTTTTATTAGACAGGACTTGTATGACAAAAATGTAATATGAAAAGTAACTAACAAATGTAATGGAGTAAAAGTGCAATATTTCCCTCTGAGGTGTAGTGGAAAAAAGTATAAAGATGCATCAAATACTTAAATATAGAAACACTTAAGTAAATAATGTTTAAAGTAGAGTGAATGTACTTGAGTCCCATTTCATCGCTGCATATATGTAATTAAATCTGACAGTTTTATGGATAATCAACCAAAATAAGCTGATAGCCGTCGGGGTTTTATGTACTGAATGACTTATTTAATAACATCATGTCTTCACCACCTCACCTGTTCTTCATCCCAGAAGAGGGCAAATTACATTAAATCTCTATATATAGCACATAAGTTGATTTCACGGTCAGCTTCAAGGTGGGGAGTGATCACACATTTACACTTTTTTTTAATAGGAGACTCCCTCCTCTGGGTTTTGCCTGCAGGAATCTGGCCTCATTTTTTCCCCACCTAATTTGGCTGTTTTCACAAAGCGCTGGCTCCACAGAGCAGCAGGTGTAAAGAGGTGGACTGATATCATTCAGCCTCTCCCGCGCCACCGCGTGTACCCAAATAAAACACGTCTCTAATTTGGCAAGGGGCGATGTTGACATTTCCTTTGCCCTGTGGGAAGGGTAACGACCTCACATTAGGATGCTGCCGCCGCCGCAAAACACCTGATCTGTTCTCAGTATTCAGCCGGATGTTCTCACACTGCATCAGTCAGTGTGACTCAAATAAACCCCTCAAAACGGAGCAGTATCGATCGAGTAATTCTTCCAAAATGCCGTTCGATTGAGAGCGGAAGCACTGTGAGGGATGCTGACAGAGACGGGCCAGCTCCTGGCTACCGAGGTCGCCCCCCCCCCCCCCCACATAAAAACAGAGGGCTTTTGGGCTTGATCCTCCCTCACGGTCATATCAAAGTACCCTTCAGCAAGATCCCGAACCTTTTCAGGCTCAGGGAAGACTTCCAAAGGATATTAAGACTTCTGTTAAACTTGTAGGAATAAAGAAAACATCTGTCAAATTTCCCCCCCACCCACAAAAGCCTCTGGGAATCTTTCAGCCCACCTCACATCCCCACAAGCTACAGCAGCCTGGAAATGAGACGAGCAATAAAGTCATACCAGGGAATGAGCAAACCTGGCTAATTGGAATCATTTTTATCATGAAACCTACTACTGAAGTTTTTTTTTTTGTCTCGGAAACAAAGGCTGAGATTTAAAGCTCCAGAAAACCTTGTAATTACACCTTTATATATTTATTTTCTGCTCTAATTTATTGTGCTCGGAGTGACATCACCTTCATTCGGAGCCTGAAAAGAACTTTTGAAGCTGCGATTTCTTACAAGACGTTAACTTACAGCACCATCCTTCATCAGGATCGTGTCATTTTAATTAATGATATCTGAGCCTGAAATTGCAAACTCTGATCAGAAAGGAAAAACAAAAAGGTATGTGTTAGCCAGACCAATAACATGGTGCGATTTGAAGCTTAATGACTTGAAAAATGTCAGATTTCTGATGTCATTACCTTGAAATATTGTGCAATAACACTAAAATGATATTTAATTTAAATAAATGATCGATACTGTCAGCACTGCAGAGCTGAATTTGTCTGGTTATCTTATGGGAAGGTGGCATCGATGCAGAAGAATCCCATGTTTGCTACTTAAAAGGTTTCCCGTCATCAGACAGCTCGAGACGTTCGCGTGAATGCGGACCTGCTCGCGTGCGGCTCGATTTTACACTCCATTAAATGCGAGTTTAATTACCTCCAACATCCATGTTTGTTGACTTTGCACACGAGCCTTCAGAAATATATCCCACTGGTAATTATGGATGTTGACGCAAACACATATTGACAATCTGGAAATTAAAATAACGCTTGCGCCTGATTAGAGCTTCTCTCGTGACACGTCAACGTCAACCTGACTCGATGCCTCATCAACCAGAGGAACGAAAACACCTGAGTCAATCCATTTCTATTGATGAAAAAAAATCATCAGTCCTGCACTACATGATGAATTTAAACCCGCCGATTGAAGCTATACTGAACTGAATATTGAAAAAATTACTATTATTTTTTATGTCTAGAATTAGCTGCACTCTGATGGTCGATGGAAGTTAAAAAAAAAAAAAGAAACCAGCCATGATAAGAGATTCTAATTATTTTGTGTCTTTTTGAAGCACAGATAATAAAACATCAGCCTTCGTGGCTAACACATTTTAAATAATGAACTAATACGTTTTTTTCATCCATTTCATGACCAGAGCCTATAAATTGGATCCAGAGAGAAATCATTTATTTATGCTTTTATACCCAAAAGAAACGACAACAAAAGAAAGTTTGCCAAAATGATGAAAGCTGGTCGAGATAATAAAGGTTGTGGTGATTACTAAATATTGAACAACCCGATCGTCCCTGCCACAAATGGTCATTTTCTGCTGCAGAATAGTTAAAAAAACACATTTATCTATTAAAGACAGCAGTCTCTTCTCTTCTGGTGATATTTTAAAAAGCAACAGGGATGAAAATCCACTTTGAGCAGAGACAATAGCCGTGATGCAAGTCAAAAAAATCCACGCAGATTTGGACTGGCAGCTCTATATTTGGGGGCGATGTGACTTAGTCTTGATGTTAAGGTTGCCGACGTGGCTGATGTGACCACGCGGCGTGCTCGCAGGTCAGCGGGCTGCGGGGCATCGCGGCCAGTCGTGGCGGGTTGCGACGCGGCTGAGGTTACGCAGCTGTGACTGGCTGAAGCCCAGAGGCCAGCCTCCGATGAGTTCACACGTCCCGGCGGCGCTCTGATCCCAACAATGAAAGAGGGAGAGCACGACAGAGATGATCAAGAGAGTGTGAAAGAACAATGGGGATGAGCCACAGCGAACCTGAAGGATGCAGACATACTGAGCAAGAGAGTGAAATGGGAAGGAATAAAAGTGATTGATGTGCGGGGATTGTAAAGAGAAACGCCGGAAAGAGACAGCGAGCCAGGAAGTCATGTCTTTATCTTTCTGAGGACTTATCCTCTCCCTTCCTGGCCTCAAGGAAAGAGACCAGCTCCGGCAGAAGAAAAAAAACTTGATTTGTTCAGTAAAAATGTCGAAGCT
>JBAJHX010000002.1:3857519-3874680 GCA_037176925.1 Amniataba percoides | reverse complement strand
GAGCTCAGAGCTCAGTTCACTGCAAACAATTCAACTCAATTTTATTCATTTGTTTTTTGCAAACATTTCTTCTGCCACAATATTTATATATTGCTTTGCTGTATATATATTTATATCAAACGCACCACTCAGCCCTACAAGGAAAAATTATTGTGCATCTTTTATCACCAATAAGAAATGACTTCAAATCTACAATAAGGGAAAACACAGCTCAGTATTTCTATGCCAATACTGTTTCACTCCACATTTAACTGTAATCTTTGCTTATTTTCTTGGATAGTTTCACCTCTGAAGATCATAGAAATAAAACAATCATACTCTGACAGTGACTGCGATGAGCGGCTCCAAACAAAAACAAAGGGGTGTGCTTTATTTTGAAGGGTCATAAGCTGGAAAGGTTTGCATGGCTGCTCCAGCACCTTCACGAGGATGCTCTTTTCTTATCAGCGGTGCACAGGGCAGCTCTTTAACCCCGCAGTAAGACTCGGCTCAAGGGTGCGTAGAGCCGCGACGAGCCGGCTCGCCTGTCAGGCTGACAGCCGACGGTGACGGGCGGTGCTGACTCGCAGAGAGGCGGGGGGCCGCCCAAGAACCTGGGTCAGAGCTCCAGCGGGTGTCACATCAGGGCACCGTCTCTGCCTGCCACTTACTGTCACCGCCGTGCCACCCAAGGGATTGTGGGTGACAGCGCGTGCTGTCAGCGGCGTCTTTACAGCCAGGAGAAAGGCGTGCAAGTCACCTTTGACCTCTGCTGTCACCTTTTAATGGAGGTGTCAGGTAAGGAGACGTCGCTGCCTCTAAACTCTGCTCAGCCCACACCTGACATGTTCCTGTGAAATGACCCCCCCAAGTTAAACAAATAAAAATAAAAAAAGGGATGCAGAGGTGGGTCATGAATCTGCAGGCCAGCAGACTCAAACCCTCCTCCTGACTTCTATCTGTGTCAGTGTCCTGCTGCTATCAGCTCAGATTAGCCGGCCGGCGTTGCTGCAAAATGAGACAATTACTGTGCAGAAATGGCAGATCGTGAGTGCACGGCAGCAGGTGCGACGGCTGTCAACCGTGGAATCGCCAAATTGACAAAGAGAAAACAATCAGAAAAGGGCACCGTGACTTCATTTGTCTTCATCTGTGTGTGTTTTCAGAGGCTGTTTCTGTCCATTTTCTATGATTTAGCATCGCTGCACGAGCAGACAGACGGACAAAACAGGCACTAATCTGACTTCAGCACAATATTTGCATTTGTTGAGTAACATACACTAAAGAGATGCTGAAAATACTGAAACTGTCCACAGTTTAAACAGTGCTCATAAAATAAGCAAACAGATTGATGCATCTCAGTATCAGTCAGCATGAACAGTCACAAACAAAATCAGCATTAATGCATTGAAGTAAACTTTCATAGCAAATCATGATTAATTCAGTTCAATTTGCTACTTGCCTTGTTGATCTCATCATTGAATTAATCGTACTAATAAAATCATAATTTACATAAAACTCTTTAAAATGCACACAATGACAGAGATGTAAAAGGGGAGATGAAAACAAAGCATGACGTGTCAAAGGTTTAAAATGCAAGAGTCGAAACGCCTCGGGGAACGTGCTTCTTTTGAACTTCTCAGTTTTAAAGTCACTGCCTCCCCAGGCGGCATCTCCTCCAAGAGATGTAATAAAATCCATCATAAATGTCGAATGCACCTATTTGAATCAAATGTTTCCTCATTTTTTAAACAATACAGCCACATCTGAAGATAAATGGACTTGCAAAAAAAAAAAAAAACGCATCACAGGACTGAAAGGGTTAAATCTCCGACAAAGTATTTTTGTTGTGATTTTTTTTTTTTTTTTTTAAATACAAACCCATCCAATCAACCCAAATTACAATATGCTGCACTTCAAAATGCCATAAATTTGCTCAAATTTGCCCAAATCTATTTCTAGCATTCGGTATAATCACAGCGCTCTGCAGTAAAACCTGGACTCAACACCGGTTTTCATCACACAGCAGTGTCTTAAACTTAAAAAAAAGAAATCAAACAGCTCTCTCTCTCAGCACCACTCGAGGCCACAAAAGTGCAAAGTTTGTTTGTCAGTGCAACTTTTGAGGCAGAACTGTCTGAAGCTGTGTAAATGTGTCGTGAACCGCCTGTTTCTCAGTCAGAGGAAGGTCGACCGTCATGACTGACTGACAGCTGCGACTGACAGGTAGACCTACTTTAAATCCTCACAAGCCGCCTGCGTCATGGGCGGATCAAACTGACCCGCCTCACTCACATTTCCTGCTTCGGCTTCCGCTCCGGGCGGCTGTGAGGAAGAGGAGGAAGAAGAGGAAGAGCCGACCTGACAAAGACTGCTTTATACATGAACTCCGGCATGAATTAAAGATGCAGACAATTCCAGGAATTCGGAGCGCACACCTTCTAAAACGACCTGAGCTGCATGAGGGCAACCGTGGTGCAAAAATAAAAAGCACACCTGTCACCACGACGACGAGTGATGCAGCCACACTGCGGGTCAGCATCTGTCTGGAAGAAAAAGAGCATCACATGCCTTTGGGTGAAAGACTCAACATGACGTGTAGCTCAGGAGGCAACGCTGCCGAGTCGGACAGCTGAATGTGTTCAGTTGTTCCAGCGTGTGGGGGCGACCGCTCATTAAAATTCATAACTGTGGCCTATAGTTGTGACGCCCCCCCTTAAGCTAATCAGTAAACGCTGCAACGTGGCGGCGATATGAATCACTCCCTCAAGTTTCATTAAAAACTAACAAACAAACAGACAAATAAAACAGATGGACGGTCCCACCCCGATAGCATCGCCGAGGGAAAAACAACAGAGCGGTATGGAGCAGCAGAAGTAAATATAAAGGTGATGCACACTGCGCCTACGCTGCTATCATCATATGGTAAATAATCCCCAGAGGAAACTGAAATCAATTACTTATTAGAAGGCCCCGTCTGCTCAGCGAACAACAGAACTTTAATGCTGCTCAATCTTAGAAATTCATATCTTTAATTGAACGGAGCGAAAAAAGTGGGATACAGAAAGGTAAAGGTGAGTTTGAGGTGGAAATCTTAAATCTTAGTGACCCAGTTCTCAAAAGAAACTCCCTCAACGCTCTTCTTTTTCTGCCGCCTCCCGCACCATATGGCAGGCAGCCCGACTCTGCGGGAGTCGAGGTGGGAGTCTGGGACAGCCAAGAAAACGACGAGGCTCAGAGTCTGCCTGTAGATTTCTGATATAACCGCAGGGTGAGGATGTGAGGATATTCCTTCTTCAAAGTAAAAAAAATAATAATAAAAAAAAAAAAACGTTGGATCTTTGACCCAGCCGCGAGTGAAAGCCCCTCTTCTTCCATAGTGCGAGTGACGCAATAGGAGGATCTCAAAAGTCACAGTCTCCCTGCAGCATCCTCTGCAAACCCACCTCCGTCGACCGGCAGGGCTGTTGCCTAGCTACCTGGCTCTGCAGAAGTGCAGTGAAGCATCGTGGGCCAACGTGGGGACCACTTCACTTCCCACACCTACCATGCTTACCAGGAGGGAGAGAAGAAGTGTGTCAAGTTGCTTTATTCTAACGGGAGATGTGAGAGAAAACACAAACAGTCACCGTGGTGGAAATGAATATCATGATCTGCGATGAATCCGACTCTCAGGGAGGTTCAGATTTTATTTAAACTGTTTTAGAGAGCCGTTGATTCAAGTGTATGATCCTTTTTTTGGAGGATGCAGTTTGTGGTGCTGTCGAGATGTACAGCATTAAAACAGAGAGGTGTTTCTATTATTACAGCACATATAAAGTCAAAGAATACAGCTGATATCATGAAGAAGAAATCTGCCTCAAGGGGATTTACAGTCTGCACATTATAAGAGACCCTCTATCCTTTAAACCTATAACGAAAAACCCTTTAATGGGAAAAAAACATGGAAGGAGTCTTAAGATGTATTTAAACACAACTGATCCTCTCAGCATTTTATTGCATCTCAAATGTAAAAAAAAAAACAAAAAACAAATTTCTAATAAAACACCCAAATTCAAAATGCATTTAAAAACACTAATCAAGTTGCTGTGGGTGTATTTTGGTGGCGGAGAGTTTTTTTCTTAGGCAACACTTACAAATTACATTAAATTTGGTTAAAGCAGCTGCATTATATTTTCTTTTTTTTATATATTTTAACAATGGATCAAATCAGCACTTTTTTTTCCAAAGTGTTCACTTGCAGTGACAAACCCACAAAGGATAATCAACAGACCTTGCATCTTTTCGGTTGATTTTTTTTTATTTGGTTCAGTCTCGCCTCTCTTATCCAGCCAAAAATCTTGAAAAAAAAAGGCAAACAGGCAGTAAGAGACTAGCTGGTGCACATATTGGAGCATTTAACAGCTAAAAGAGCCAGATATTTCCCTCGGGAGGTGGTGGAGACCAAAAACGAAGCTAAAATAAGAGCAAATATTGGACTTAATTAAAGCTAATGATGTGTAAATATGTTAAAATGTCCAACTCATGGTATCAACTTACTGCTGCTGCACAAAAGTGGTTTAAAAAGACCAAGATATGAACTGAGCAAGACATTTTACAGCTGAAATATAAACTGCATCATGGCAACAGGATTTCTTAACAGTATTTCATCTCGGGCACGTCTGCACTGCAATTGTTTCAGCCAACAAATAACCGAAATAAAAAGCACATACAATACCTGCCGGGATTAAGTGGTTAGGAAGCACAGAGCAAAAAGCACTGGGAGAAACTCATAAAAGTCAGAGGAGAGAAAAGTGCAGTTTCATCACCTGGGTGCAGAAAGTTAGCAGTTATTGTTGAACTGACATGTATAGTTAACTGAATGACCCGCAGTCATTCAGGATCCCGGCGGGGGGAATCAAACACACAGGCGAATGGGATTGCTATTAATAACAGGCCTTGGAAAGCGATACATGCAGCATTTTATTAGATCGAATATGACACCTCGAGAGGGAGATTTCAATCCCACAACGCCCTCATTGTGTTCTGTTGTGATTATTAGTCCTCTTGTATTATCTTCCCCGCTGTCAGAGGCTCACTCGTGTTTAAAGAGAACTCCTCGGCGTCATCATTTTCACAGGCATCTCCCGCCGCCTCTGTTGGCTTTATCGACGCAGAATAGGTTGAAATTGCCTCGAACATGATTTCCACGAGGTGCCCAGAGATTGATTTCATGCTTCTTTTCAAATGAAGCGGGGAGATCGTAACACCTCCTGCATTACCCGGCTCGATTAGCATATACATGAAAAGGCGGGTGTTATAATACGTCTCGTCTCCATTAGACACCTTCATCTCAGGTACACGTGTGGTCGACGGTGCGTTCCCATTAATTACCCAGCATGCCCCTGACCGTCAAGACTTGAAAATAATGACCATACTCAATCACTACATTTGAAAGTAATGAGCGCTATTAATATTTATTTCTTAGCAGAAGAGCATAAATAGCCAAACAGAAAATGCCACTGTTCTTCTCCTAATTACACCCAGGTACGTTTATTTCTCAGAAAAATGAAAAATAAACCCAGAAACTATTTGTCCAGATTTGTTCAGTAGACAAATAATAAAATGATGCAACACAAGGTTCAATCTAACTCTCAGAGTAAATAACATCACAATAAAAGCTCCAAAAATGTTGAAATATTCATTTAAAATTTAGCGCAGGAGGAACTTAAGCACCTAACTTCTACTTTATTTTACTGTGAAATGGTGATCATGTCGCTGGTTTGTAGATGCAGCCAGACAAATTGGAGATATTTTGATTTGAGATTCTCTCTCAGAAGAAAGTGAGATTCCTCCTCACAACTCAGCAAAACACCTGAAACTGTCGCTTCACCGGTGCAGTTATAATTCACAGGCTACTGTGATCCATCTGTTAAGATCTGATTAAACAAGGAAATTCGTCAGACTCACTGGTAGTTTTTCGTTCGGCCTCCGGTCCTCTGCTGAAGCTCCACATGGTTGAGATACCAGAATAAAAAGCCCAAGAAATTCCTTTTTTCCATCTCCATTTGCAGACAGCCGGGATCTTCCACGACTCTTCTGTCTATCTGCACGAATTCTTCCTCCCTGAGGAAAAAGTTCTTCCCTGAACTTCTTCTGAACTGAACTTCTTCCTCCCTTCACCAAACATTTCTCCTTCCTTTGTTCTCCAGGCCACGCCCCCCCACACACCTGTGATCCAGGTGAAGATGATCAGGTGACCTGATTAGAGTGAGCTACAGGAAAATAAACATGGAAACCAAATAAAGAAGTATGGATCACGAAGATATTTTTAATCATCACTGAATGAATGTATTTTTTTAAGCAAAGCTCCCTTCATACTGTTTGTTGTAGCTACAGTTAACGTGGTGATAAAACACCCCTTTAACATGATTATGTTAAATGTATAGTAGTGTGCAGTGTTTACTGGCTATGGAGTAAAATCCAGTCTACCACAGCTCTATGGTGATCGGATGAGTTTGTTTTTTATGTATTTTCTCATCTATTTGGGGGCAGTAATGGAAGTCTGTATTACATTTGTGTTCCTCTCTGCCTGCTGGGCCCATTTTCTAAAAATGATTCAATTTATGAATGAATTTATAATATAAATCAAAGTCGATGTGTTTTCACCTCGGATCGATAGACATAAATCCATAAATATATGAATGTTAGAAAGCGTTGACAGACCACCGGCGAGAGGATTTTTCAGATGAAGGTTTACATCAGATGGGGGAAAGTGATGCGGCTGAATCTTTAGACGGGATCGATTTGTTCAGCATGTCCCTCCGACGAGGCCTCCGTCCATCGTTCAAGCTCATCAAGGTAGCAGTTTGTTTTCTCGCTGTCATTAATAAAGGTGCCCTTTGGCAGCCACCTCCGTGGAACTGTACAGCCTCCCATTATTGTTTTTTTTTCTCTCATTTTGGTGGCCGCAAGATGAAAAGAGTTTACCAACCGTGAAAATTGATGACCTATTTCATTCACTATAATTTGACGAGAAGTAGAGCTCTAATAAATGAGCCTGGCAGAGCTCTGTGTTTGCTATTACTGAATACTCCGGGCGAAAAAAAGGCTGAGTTTGAGTCTGCGCTGTACTCCCGCCTTTAACGCTGCAACGTGACGAACCCTGATGTGTTTCGTGCCATAGGTGAGCGCCGGTGAGGCCGCAGAACGAACGATTTGATTTGGAGGTAAATCAGCACAGCTGAAGAGGAACAATTGGGGATAATCTCCTTTTCACCGCGGTGCCAGAATATCCCTCATTTCCGAGTCCTTGCTTTCTCTTTGACTCGAAAAGGACGTTACCGCAGCGCTCACCTTTGTTGTCATTTGCTAAACGAGTCTGTTCAGCTTTAAAACCCCACGCCTCATTTGGTAAAAGAGGCGAGGTAAAGTTGGGAATTTTCCCCCCGATCGCTGCGTTATAATCACCGCTTCCTTTGTGGGAGGGATAATTAAGTTTTTTTCCTCCTCAGCTGCAAAGTCACGACTAAGCGTGAAGCAGGTCCAGGAAATCTGGTAGTTCCCCTCGCCGCCTGCTCCCCACATGTTGGACCACAGCCAGAGCTTGTAAACACACGCTGCCTTCAGCGATATTAATTCAACATATCAAAGCGATCAGGTTACCTTTTTAATCCTCGCTTCTATCTATACTTCATAATCCTTCAGGCTACTTGCCGCCATTGTTATTTATTCATGACACCAACAGCCTCCTGCAGACTTTTATCATCACACAGCTGATTTCACGGCGAGCGGAGACGACTTCAAAGTTGTGTGACGGATTAAGATGCTGCAAAGGGTGCTGCTGTAAACTCAGGCATCCTCGAGTAACAAGCTGAGGGAGTAATTGAGCACTTATGAGGCTCTATCACCATCCCTCGGAGCCATTTGAAAATAATATTTAGTCACAAAGGCATAAAGCCTAAAAAAGCTTCTTACCCCCCCTCCCCCCTCTTCTCACCCTCCCACCAACACCTGCACTGTGCCGGCAGCTTTGCCAAAAACTTTTCAAGGCTCTTTCGCTTTCAAAGCCTGCCAGTTCAAGGGTAAATAATAACAAGTAAATAACAGCAGTGGATATTTGGAGAAAATACTATACTGTCATTTCCGGCTCAGAGACTCTTTGTGCTGTCGGATTAAAGACGAGGACACAGCCAGGTTTTAAAAACAGAAAAATAAGTGCATTACAATGAGAAAAGCTGTATTTCTTTTTGGTGTCTCTCACCTTGTGATTGTCCAACCGAAGTTACAAGATCTGTGTTCAATAACTTCATATTTTGTTATGTCAGAACTATAAATATTAATAATAAGGTGAGAATATTTATCAGGCCAAATGCACATGACCTGTTTGGCTTCAGCAATACATACAGCTGCTATGATATAATGTTTTAGCATTTTAAATAAGTGGAAGTGATGTTGGGTGTCGATATAACGGCCACATTTAAATGTTCCTGCCAATTGAATATTTTTCTAAGGGCGGTTATGATAAATATTTCTATATTAACAGTACATCACAGGACTACTTGTGTGCAGAAGTGTTTGTTTGTAATGGTGAACCTGCAGATGATCACCAAACTCTGCAACTAACGTTATTTCTGTGTCTCATTTTTGTGTCTTTCAGCTCTTTGTTTTTGTTTTAAAGCGTCTAATCTTGCTGTTCTGGTTCAATAACAAGAGGTCATGTTTGAAAATGAGCTTGGGAAAATAGTATAAGTATAATAATAAGAGCTGCATGTTTTTGGTGGTGGAGACCAAAAACAGACCTTATATAATACAACATATTGGACTCTCATCCACCAAGTAGGCAGCATAACAATTTCATATCACACATTATTATAATGTTGCTCTGTGTCTTCTGGATGTAGAAGTGTTTGCTAACATGTTTGTCTTCTTAAAAGGTGAAAAGAAGTTTTACTCAGTTTGTTTCTACCGCCCACCAAAGTGTCCAAAAGTCACTATTGCAAGTTATTGCAAGTTTAACTTTATTTTCTGAGATATTTCTCACCACAATCCACTTTTTATTGATTTTTTTTCCCAGCTGTGAGCAGCTCTTCCATTTCCTATATTGCACTGTGGGAGAATATGGATCGACTGTGTTTAGTATGCATGCCGCCTGGTTTAAGTATCCTTCACTTTGTCACTTTTCCGACACACTACGGACTCAAAACCTGATTAAAGTCATTGCACTGTGTGCTGACTGTGTTCGAGAGACATTTGCACACATGAAATAAACATGCAGGCAGGAAACTGCTTAAACAGAATAATATTGTTCATTTGAACAGACTTAAGTATAGACCTCTCAAACTGGTTTATGCTAAACACCGGGAGCTTTCCAGCCCACAAAACACACTACCTTATCCTAAAATTAGCCCTGTGATGACTCTCCTGATAGCTTCTGATTAGATGAAACAGAGGAGGGGAAGCGCTGCGAGGCCGGCGGATCTTGGAGAAACTAATGAACTGAATTCAGAGACAACATTAAAACTATAGAGTGGCGCTACTTAAGAATTTATTGTAAGTATATCTGCAAAACCCCCTGAAATAGTGAGAGAAAGAATGAGGCATAAAGCTGCTGGCGAGAACAACATCCACTGCCCACTGAGGGAATCGCTGCTACCAATTAAAAGAGAGACGCAATCAGGCTCGACGCTTGAAAATAACATAGTAAGGCTTTTGTTTTGCTTTGTGTACTCATCGGCTGCAGAAAGCTGCACAATTTCCACAGTTTTTCTTCTTAAATCTCCGCCTGAAGCCCCCCTTTTATTTAGAATGTACATCCCGCCATACACTCGTGCATCCTTGCTGTGTTTTCCTTCAAGTGCACTGGGGGAGTCTGGCTTACGTAACGGCATCCAATTAGGGAGCTGGGTCAGCTGGAGGACCAGCCGTCCGTACACAGCCGCTCTCCTCTCAGGGCGCTGCCGGTCTTTTGCCCTCCCCCCCCTTCTTTCACTCAGGGCACTTTGGCGTCTGAATTCGAGTGGCACAAGTCGAACTTCCAGCCGCAGCGGTGGACAGGAAGTGCTGTCTCACGCCTGACCTCACCCGCTGGGTTAGCATAAGATATACATAGATGGTCACTAAATATACAGACGCCGGGGATGTGGCTTTAGAAGAGAGAGAGGGGGATTGGAAAAGAAATCTACTGCAACCTAATGTATGTTGATTTCTTTGTGTTATTCTGTATGTAAAGGTGCAGCTCTGACCTTTAGGTCCTGTGAACACCACATGTACTTTACCCAGCACCCACAAGGAGAA
This sequence comes from Amniataba percoides, assembly GCA_037176925.1. Lineage (NCBI taxonomy): Eukaryota > Metazoa > Chordata > Actinopteri > Centrarchiformes > Terapontidae > Amniataba > Amniataba percoides. The sequence continues at coordinate 3,864,426 of JBAJHX010000002.1, read as the reverse complement.
AATAAAGCTGATGTGGAGGATTATTTGTGAAAATATTTCCTAATTCCAGTTTCCCTGAATGTGAAGATGAGCTCCTTTTCTTTGTTTTGTCTTACATTAAATTCAATATCTGTGGGTGAAGGACTTGAACTGTATGCAGAAGTAGGAAAAATGTTTTGTATGTCATTATAATTTAATTAATGTTTGTTTTTAGGCCTTTTGGTGGGAGGTTAAAGTAATATGAAGACATCACTTTGCACTCACAAGGATCACAAGGATCCTGTGATGGTCATCTATCATTCAACATTTAAGAGACTAAACGATTAATAAGGGAAAATAACTGTCCGGTTAATTAAATATTAAAATAATCGCAAGTTGCAGCCGTACATTGATGTTACTGATGGGTGTCTCAGTGTTTTAGATAGTTCAGACTATCGTGGACTGCAGCAGATGCCGGAGCAGCTCGAGCAGAGAAACTCCCCTTCACTCACTGACTCACCGACCTCACTTGCTTCTCGAGTTGTTTTTCCTTATTGAGGTCAGAAAGTCTCCGTGAGAAACAAAAAGCTCCATTAAAATTGCTCTGGGCTGCTCGCGAGATGAATTTACTGCCAGCGTCTCACCTCATTATTCGCAAAAAAAAAAAAAAAAACAGTCAGTCCCCCAGAATTGCAGAGGAAGGCTGCAGACAGGTAGCTCCTTTAATGAGGCGCCGATTCTTTCAATCGCTGTACACTGAATACATTTTCTCAAATGTGACCGAATACGATTTTTTTTTGTTTATTTGCATAAGATGTTGAAGTATTTCACCGCCCCCCCTTACGCTGTGACATGACCCCACTGTGTTTCAGATGTGTGAGACACGTCGCTGAAGTTAAAGGCTGCCGCTCATTTTAAATGACACTGTACACACACACACACCCTGAAAAGAAACGGTGTGGCGCCATTATCTTTTCCTGGAGTATAAATATTTTACTTTGAAGGTTTCAACATCATCTCCAGAAGGATCTCAAGCCCGCGTCTTACGCTCCCGTCCTAAATCCACCGCTATTACTGATCTGCCCCTACATACCCCGAATGGGTGGAGGCTTTACATAACACCCACTCTCTCTGCAAACACACACACACACGCTGGAGCGAGAGAGCAGCTCGAAATGTACCACAGCTGGCCCAAATAGAGCAAATCCCTCAAATAACCCTGGTCATTGTATTTTGGTGAAAAAAAAAGAAAGAAAAAAGAAAAAACAAGGAGGTCTGTGTTTTCAGAGGTGGCCATTAATCAGTCTGGAGGCGAAGACGAGGACGAAGCCCCCGGCCTGTTTCGAGCTCTTCTCCTCAGCGTTGTTGTGTTTCTTGTGTGTTTCTGTCCCATTAGAGGTATCAGGAGAAGATATTGTTGATGTTTTTTTCTTTAAGATACGCATCTTCACCTCCGGGCAGCAAATTTACGAGGATGAAAGAATGAACGTTAGCTGGGTTCAGTGTCTAGTTCGAGGCTTTTTCAAGTATCTTTCTCAAGTATTTTCATCCTGATCAATTTTCCGCAGAACGTGTTTTTAATTCTCTAAATGCTGCGCTAATCCAATTTGTTGGCATGCAGTTTTATGGCAGCCTGAGCCCGGATGAATAAAGGACCCTCGAGGTTTGCTGTTCGTTCCTCGAGAAACAGAAAAAATCACCCCACTGAAACTCTCAAAAAGACTTTTTCTCAGCAGGATCTTTGCAGGTACCTCCTGAATAAAACACTGTCGCCTTCGGGAACGACACCCAAAAGCAGTTTTGCCTTTTTTGTTGCTTATTTCTGCCTCTGCCGTCTGTTGTTGTGCCTCATTTCCAGATATGATTGTTTGGAGCACCTGGAATTATTTATTCAAGTGGTGTGAGAAAATCATCTGGGAGGCAAATTTTTATTACATCGATACTTTTTTTTTTTTTTTTTTTTGTGGTCAAACCTTAATTTTTTGGATTCAAGCTGCCCAATTGATTTCTATCAGATCTGAACAAAAAACTGTCAGCAAAAATCTGGAAAATCAGATGACACATTTCATCCAATCTGCTTTATTTGGAGGTAAAAGAAAAGTGAAATGTTGATAGCAATCCCTCAGTCGGCCTGTAAACTTGGATGCATCTTCACAGCAGATGATTTGGGTAATAATTTAAACATCCACCTTTATTTCCTCTCTAAACTAACCTGGCCCGACTGTATAAAACCTGCCTGCTTCTTTCAGCTCCCAGCTCATCAGATCTGCTGCAGTCTGCCCGCCGCTGACCAGAAATGTCAGCGTCTTTTGACTTAAAGTAAATCAGTTTTGTTTGGTCTATGATATGTCAGGAGATTGTGAAAAATGCACATCACAATAGCGACAAGCCCGGTCAATGTCAGTATATCGCTTGTTTTGTCTTACAAACAATCCAGAAATCAAACTATATTCAATTTACCATCACAAAAGGCAAAGAGAAGCAGCGAATGTTTGGCATTTTTTGCTTGAAAAGGAAAAAAAGATTTATCGATCTGCCAAAATAGTTTCTTCTACTCTCAGCTCCAGTTTGAATCTTTATTTTTTGTGTGTTGTGAAGAGTTCTTGTCTTCTTCTATACTGCAAAAATGCCAATAAAAGAGTTTAAAAAATAAAAAGTAGTGGGTTGCATCACTCATCTGCACTTGAAAAAGTCACTGTATAACATGTAAAGTACCATTTTAACTTTCTCGGTCACTTTGAAAGTGCAGAAGCGAGATGAATCTCTCCTCAGTTATAAAACAGGATATATGAGCGTCGTACGATAGCTGGACAAAGTGGAGCTGAACTAATTGAGACCTTCGAGATATCATCCTGGTGATTTCGCTCGTACAGCCGGACAGATTAATTAAGGTTAAAGTCGAAATCAATCCAGATTAGCATGCGCCTGATTGAATCGGCCGGAGTAATTAGATAGCTCCTCTCCTCGGTCGGCGGAGGACGGCGACTAAAGTGAGAAAAATCTTCACAACTTCCTGTCTGCAAAGTGGAGAGAGCGATATGAAGAATGACAAGAATCCTTTTCGCGCCCTCCATCGAGCCCCCCTCTTTGTGAACAGCATGTATGAGTGTGACAGAGTGAATGTAAGTGAAAAAGACTTTGAGGAGTGTATCGTTAAGCTCAGGTGATGTGAAATCTAATCATTCCTGGGTCTCATCGGCGGCGGCAGATTGCTTCAGCGGCAGTAATGAACACATCAGGAGCTCACCTCTGATGGGAGCTTTGGAAACAGATGTTATTATATCTGAGTTGAAAAAGAGTGGGAATGTTCATAGGCTGTCAAACGAGAAAGGAAATCAGGCATCGCATGCTTTGTTGTTTTTTCTTATTGACTAATGATGTGACCTGATTCTTTTCTCCCATCGGAGGGACAGAAAAGTTCTGTTCAGACAAAGTTGTGAGTTTTTATGAGGTAATCATTTCATAAATCACACCTCTCTTCACACTACCGCATGTTGGCAGGTTGTGTTTGAAAGTGTATGTTTGAATACACACTATGCATGAATGTATAATGTGTAAATATAGTAAAGCCTCACTCTAATGAATGTATAATGTGTGTATATGACCATATGTCCAGTTACGTTGTGTATCTGTGTGTTTTTCATGTAAGACACAGACGTATTTAAAAGCGAATTCCTCAGACAATAAGAGCTGCCATATGTATTTGTCTGTCAGCTGCCAATATTTCTTGTATGTGAAGTTTGTGTGTTCAGTGTCTTCATATTTGACTGTTTTAACGCCAAGAAAAAAATCTAACAAGGCTAACAACTGTTTAATGCCCATTGCACGCAAGAGAAGAGAAAGCTGGATGAAAATGAACTTTTTACTGTTAGATCTTCATTCAGTTGGGGGAGAAAAACATACAGTTTCGTTTAAATAAAGGCCGTATTATTATAATTACTTAAGCTGAGGTTTCATTCAGTTTTAGAGGTCTTATATAGTCAAACAGATCTTTGACCTTTAGGCAGCGCTAGACGGATTTTCAGGGAATCACCAAAACGATCAGCATTCATCTTTTAAGCACCGCGGACGTCTGTGCCAGATCGAACGTAAATCCATCAAATATGTGCTCAGGACAAACTGACGCCTCTCGTGTGAGTAAGAATTAAGAGCGCTGAACTTTAGTTGTGGGAAAAGTGGATTAGTATTACTGAGCATTGAAACCAATTTAGATAAAATTCTTTTCAGTGAACTGGCAGCTGCATTGAACGAAGTTTTTCTGTTAAACAAACCCCTGAAACTGTCGTTATATAATCCCTCCAAACCACACTGATATAATTTATTTGTACTGAGATACACTCATATAGCACACATGCACATCCCAAAGTTTTTCGATCAGTTACCAAAAAGTAGATGCCAACTTTCTGAGTACAAAAACTTTAGATTTGGCGAGAAAACTACCTTAGTTAGTCCCCAAAAAATCCTGCTGAGTTGAGGTTTAAAAAAGTGACAAAACAATTATTTATTTCAGCTTATTGTGTCCTTCCTGCAGCATTTCAAACTAACTCAGGATACCTCCACATCAGGCTGACGAGAGCTGTTTCGCCGCTAACGAAGCTCCGCAAACATTAATTTCCTGTGATTTTCTGCAGCAGGAAGGGATCTGTTTGCATCAGCGGTACCTTCACCAACACGGTTCATCAGTAAATGTGTGAAATGCACACGCAGGAACACGGGGCGAGGCTACAAAAAGCTTTCTGTCACAGTTCAGCCTCTGAGGGAGCGGCTAAAGGGCGACCACGACAGCTCCCTCCTGCGAGGCGGCGGTGGAGACGTACTCGTGTCAGCAGCTTGGCTCGGTGCCGTGCAGCTGAAGCGAAGAAAAACCCTTCAAGTCAACAGCAAAACCAGAGAAAAAAAAGTTTCTTTCCAAAAATAAAAAGGAGTTCCCTGATGACCTGCAGCAACATCTGTGCTGAACGTTTAAACCAGCTCGTGATAAAATGGCCGGCCTCCAGCTGGAGCGGAGCGCCGCTCCTTCTGCTCCATCACGGCGACTTCAGCTTGCCAAAGAAGTGTCTGATCGCGGACTCGATCTCTTCCTCAGAAAGTCTTTATCTCCCCCCACCTCTGATCTGAGCGGCCTCCCGTCTGAACAGATAACAGCAGATCAAAGCGGCGACCTCACGTCCAGACGCCGCCAACGCTCCGGTACACGAAACACAATTTAGTTTTTAACAAAGAGCAACCGCGGCACACTGACACTTTACCAGAAGATGTGCACTGAAAGGTCACGTCCAGGTCAGTACTGGTTCAGGTTTTAATAAATCTGCAAAGCAACTACTACATCTGCTCTTCCCAAGATCAATAATTTACTTGAACATTAAAGTTTCAGTCCAACGCGGACGGGGAGAAGCTCCCAGAGAAAAAACAGATCTGATTTGAGCATCCAGATTTTATGGATGGGGCAAACTCAGAGAGAGAAGAGCGAGCGAGCGCCAGAACAGCTGATAAATGGACCTTGAAGTAAGATTGTTAATCAACTATTTACGTTTTTTGACAGCCTTATAAATTTCAGACAGACTTCACCCAGACTCTGTGTTATTTATGGACGAAGCTGCGTGTTTGACTTTCGCGTTGGTTTTCATTTTTGAACAAATCGTTTGGCCTTTTCGCCCTCTTTTATTCAACACACACTTGAAATAATCCTTTACTGATCCCAGAGGGTAAATTTGTGAATTCTTGCACATAGCTCGTATAGACTTTGACATGCATACATTTAAAAGCAACTTTACACCTGTAGCAACCTGTAACGTGACACTTTTGGGCGTTTTCACTGTGGTCACGCCCACCTGTGATGTCATGGCGAGCTGACACACCCTGAATCTGTACGCCACTGCAGCAAAGTTAAAAACAGTATTTTCAGGTGACCTTTTTTTCCATCTTTAAGCTCTGAGAGTCACTTCAAAGAGTATGAAGAACCCGATGATTCACGCTCAACAGAAAAGCCTTACTGACCTCGGACTTAACGTTACACACGGCTGAACGAGCCACATATTCAACTACAACTAAGAGTAACCATGGCAACGGCAGTGCACGAGCCGCGTCACGTCTGAGCATCCTTTAAATCGTCCTCGTCTGTTGTTTTCACATCACTTCAGCAGCTGTTCTCGCTTACTTGTGAAAAACTCCCCAGAAATGAAAACATCATAATTTGACACAGACGTCCATCTGACTGATAAAGATCCTGCAACATATTTTATTTCCTTAAATATCCTCTTATATTGCAGGTTAGAGGCTGCAAAAGACCGTAAACTGCTCTCAGCGAGGGAATTAAAAGAAGCACAGCAGGATTTTAACCTTGAGCTTGATTAAAGTTTCCAGTCTGCGTCGGGTAAAACTTTGAAACTTTCCATCTCAAAATTGAGTCCGGTCCCTCCCCCTCCAATGCCAAATCTAAATTAGTCTGCGCAAATTATTTGGCAGGTACTGATGCGTGTTATTACATTACAGGACAAGGACAATCTGGAATCATGTATTAATTCATTTGCTAATTAAAAGAAATATTTTCTGTTTTTTTTTCTCTCTCTCATTAAAGTAAAGTCAAATCAGGCTGCCTTCATGTGCACCTGGAGAGATGCATTTCTGAGTTTTTAGAGAGGACAATTGATTTTAGGATCTCCCTCAGTATTAGTGTCCTTTAAGTCACTTACAAGTTCTGCTGAGCCTTTTTTGCTTGATTCATAAGAGCCCCGCGGGCACGCTGGGTTACGGCTTTTTACTTTTACAGTAAAAACACTGGGATGTCTTATATAATGCTGAGTGAGCTGCCAGGTGAATTAGAGGCCGGCACTTGATGGGGGAAAATGTTTACAGACGGAGGAGCTTCGCCTCCGACAGAAAACCCCCGTCGTCGGCCCACAGAAAGAGAGAGAGAGAGAGAGAGAGAGAGAGAGAGAGAGAGAGAGAG
>JBAJHX010000002.1:3818530-3839388 GCA_037176925.1 Amniataba percoides | reverse complement strand
GTGGACTATTGTGGGAACTTATTAAAGGGGTTTTCCATTCCCCAAACTGCTGTAGGCCCACATTTGAGGGAACTTATCAAATAGTTAAAGCTATGAAATACCCAAAGGTCATGACTTCATGCTTCCTTAGGCTTAAGTCCACGTTAGCAGGTTAACGAGCGTTAAATTTTCATTCCTGACATTTTTCCTCTTGCAGATTTGACTTGTTTCAAAGTGAGGATTAGAAAATATCAGACCTATGATACAGATCTCCAAACAAAGCCACAGATAAATATGCATACCAAACATTTTCTTGGTCGACTTTAGCAAAAAAAGGTCAGCAGAAGAAGTGATGCAGAAAGAGAAAGGTTTGCCTCAAAGCTGACCTGCGCAGCAACCCGAGCACTTAATGCTTCGATAAGTTGGAGCTAAAACGCACAACCAGCTGTTCCCAACTAACTCCAGCCTCAAAGATTTTCTTCAAATGTGCTCTGCTGATTGCAGTTTAAAACCTCTGTGATTTTAGGGAGCACAGGTGGTTCAGGTTTTTGATAAGAGCAGGTCATGTGCAAAAGGCTGGTTTTACATCAGACCCAGCTATGTGTTCGTCTGATGCGCCGTTCTCAGATAACACTTAAAAATATTGAATGGCAGCTCGACAAACAAGGTGACACGAGATAAGAGATAAAAGACAAGCCGGGGGAAATATGATGCACATTTAGATGCAGAGAATAACAAAGTGTTCGATAAAAAGATTGCAGTCTGAAAGGGAGGAACTAAAGTGCAGCGCTTCACTGAAGCATGAATTAAATAACAAACCACCTGAGAGTTTAAAAAAAAACAATCACCAACTAGCAGCAGACTGGTAATGAGATATCACACTTTCTTAACTGTTAAAAGAACAAAACATAATAAAAGGAATCATCAGCCGCAGCCCTGTAATGAGATGTCACATACACCGAATTGTTAAGAAAAAAGAAAAAGGATTTTCTCTCTGCTGCTTCCTCTAATCTGTTACACAACACACCGACAGAATAATGTTTGCGTTTTATGCTGCCAACTTCGGAGCAATGAAATAAAGCCAGGACATCCACTGGCTGTAATACAGTTGGAAAATGTACAGATTCCAATTTCACAACTTGTTAGTCCGCGGCAAATTGTTTTTATGCTTGGCAAGCGGCCCGAACCATTACGCTGCGAGTAAAAGAGCATGACGTTGGTGCAACACAAAGAGGCTTACCTGGAGTGGACGACGGCGACGGCGGCGGTGGCGGAGATCAGGTGCAGCAGCATGGAAAGAAGGAGAAAAATAATCATGTTAGCGAGGATTACACTCTTAAGTCCGGCTGAAGATACAGACACGTGCGGTGGCATCGCTGCAATTCAATCAAGAATTTGCTGGTAATCAATAAGAGTCACAGAGAGTTTGTAATATAGGTTGGCTCAGGTGTTAATTTATATTTTAAGGGTGTATCATCTCAGCGATTGTTCCAAGTGAATGGCACTTAAATGGCCTGGGGGGTAATTATCTATTCAATGATACCATAAGCATTAGGGGTTGATGGATGTCTCGTTTTTCTATTTAAGGCCCCCTGAGGAAGCTATTACTGCTCATAATCGGAACAAAGAAATGCCCGGACCATGTCAATGAATTATTCCACTTTTCTAATTTCAGTGGTAATGATTTTTAAAGACGTGCACGCGTGGAGGAGAATTCCAAGAGTTTCCACTGACATTTACAACGGTCCATTTTTAGTGCTGTACACGCTGGGTTTTCTCTTTCTCTGGGTTGCTACGGCAACAAAGTGGATGGCTGCAAGGCCGTTGTAAGGATTTTAGACATGCTGAGGTCACGTGTCCGAGTCCACCAGCCACAGACAAAAAAATACAAACTTTTACAAACAAGTTTTCATTTTACTTTTTAGTTAATGTTTAATCGATTCTCCACAAATGCTGTTTAATATCTCCACACAAGACTCGATAACCAACGTCAGAGTCAACAACTGCCGGACAAACACCGCTGATTAACTGAATAATCTACCGAGAAGCGGAAGGAATCTCTGTCCGTCTGTCTCTGAATTATCTCAACGACCTTTCATCCGATCGACTTCAAAATTGGCGGGTGTGCTGCTGATGAAGTGCCGTGATGAGGCTGAAGTTGTTTGGACGAGTGGCTCCGGCAAAGCAATCAGCCCTTTTCCAACAGCACTGCACAAGCATAAATTAAAACAGAAAGATCCTTAAAGTGAGACGACTGTGTGACTCTTTTGACTTACAGTGCACACAGTGGTAATAACAGCAAAAGTACAAATTCAAACTACATTTCCCAACAATCCCTTGAGCCAGTTGCCTTAATAACAACATTCTTGTGCACACCAAAGTCTGCTCTTCACTTTGGAAAATACTTATATCTTATAAGTCAATCAAGTTCACTTCTTAGTAAGATGAGTTTGAAAGCTCCAAGAAAAGTCGATTTTGTCGAATATGCGTCTTGGTACATCCAGCAGCATCAAACAAACTTCAAAGTAACAAAGACAGTCAGAAAAACTACTCTTTACAAATTCAGATAGGCATTAGCAAGAAGGTGGTGTCCCTTTGTCTTTTAAAACTTATAAAGGTAAAGTATTACAGAGCGGCCTTGCGACATACTAAGCCAGCTGTTAAGAAAATCACACTTGATTTAACAATGAAGCATTGAAGCTAAATTATGATCTTTAAGGCATTTCGTGCGTTGGCTTGCAGCTAAAATGTATTAATCAATGTCCAAAGCTACGTGGAGGACTGTATGGGAAGAAGCTGCACAGAGGGCAATCATCCCTCCATCCAGTCTCTGCCTTATGTAACTCGCCACCCACTGAAATAAAAGGAAGGCTGTCTGTCAATCAAGTGGTCAGATGATGTGGGGGAGTAGAGGAGAAATGTGCAACAGAGACAGAAACACCGTCAAGGTTCATTAGCACTCCTCATACTGACACCTTTGGAGTAAAAAAAAAATCATTATTCTGGGGGAATAAAAGTAAAGGATGAAATAACGCCACATAAAAAAGGACCTAAACTTTGAAGTAACTGCAGCTGCTGAGGCGGTGTGTCACTTTAATTTAATGTTTTCAAAGCAACATCGAGGAAGGGCAAATAGTTACACGATTATTTCATGTGAATAAAGGTCTCTGTTTAAGATTGATGCCTCTATTCAACCTACATAAGCAAAGCAGACCAACAGTGAGACGATGTTTTTCTTAAAGGCTGATTTTTTTTAGAAAGTCTGATGAAACGAGTTACAGTCTGCAGACCAGAAGAGCTCATATTTATATTTCTCCAGGCAAAGTTTTGTACTGAGTGGTACGTTAGCCAGTTAAAAGGTAGCAGACATTTCTCTTTTGCAAATTTTAATATTTCTGTTATATTTTGTAGTTGTAGCTGATGCTCGGGGAATGAGAAAAGAGTTCGCTGAGGAACAAAGAAACTCGAAAAGGGATGTTTATGGTGCAGAAGAAGAGAACTGGTAGATATGATTCCTCTGAGATACACAAATAATATATGTTTTAATAATCAAATACACTGTTAGATGTCGTTTTACAGTCCATGAACGTGTAACCTTGGGTGGACTGTAATACAACTGGAATATAACATAACGTTTTTGCTTGGCCTTGCTATGGAGGACATAATAACAGTAAGTGTTGATAACTTCTCAACATTTCTTAAGAAATTTACAATTACCTGAATCTGTCACTGTATTTGTCACTGTTAGCATAGCTTATGAAAAGCAAACATTCACAAATCTCCCTTTGACATCCAGAGAAGTCACATGCTCAACTATCATATCATACATCATCAGCCTGTTTCTCCACTTTTAAATCTGCTCTTTTTCAAAAAATCTTTCATCTCTGCATGAATTTTCTTTTTTCTTTTTTTTCTCCTTTCTGTTTTTTCATCTCTGCATGAAGCAGTTTGTAACATTAATAAGAAAGGCACTACATAAATAAAGTTTGTTATCATCTTTTTCTTATGAAAAATGCAAAATATCCATCTAAGCACAATTTAGATCTTATAAATATCAAAACAGACAGATCCTTGACATTAATGTTGCTCATCTAGACTCTTTTTAACAAGACTGTTGAATGTCTGACCGCTGGAGGAACTTTTACCTCAGGCGAAAAGTCCCAAAGAGATGTTTATCCGTTCACCTCTGTAATATTCATCAGCCCTGAATTTCAATGAGTGCACTGACTGAAAAGGGTAAAGAAAGCACGTTGCCTAAAAAAAAACAAAACTCCCCAGATGTGTCAGATCGTCCGTGTCAGGGCCGAGAATTTCTTGGTGCAGCGGCGCCCGATGTGAACAAACGTTAGCCTGGATGTCAGACTGTCAGAGTGAAGCACGTAGAAAATCCCTCCCGCTATGTTCCCGCGTCCAATTATCTCCCAGAAAAAATGACATTTACTTTACTCCCCGCGGATGCAGAAAGTACCCAAGGAGACAGGCCTGAGAGGAGACTTGCATACTAAGTACAAATGGAAACACTGAGGAGGCGCCTTAATAAATCAGCCGAAGGTCAAAGGGTTGCTCGTAGAAACGCGAGGTTTGGGAGGTCGGATGAACCTGAGACACGGCCGGCACAGACTCGTAGAAACCCGTCGACATGTGCAGGGTTAAAGGGGGCAGAAGGTTTTCCCACCTCAATCGAACCAATGAGCCGTGAAATATTCTGCTCTCCTGCATAATTGAAACCAAACTAAAAAGAAAGAGGAATCACAAAAATGGCAGATACTTTAGCTGCTTTGATGCTTCCGCGCCGGAGAGTAGCTTTGAATAGCCGTAAAAAAGAACATTTCTGCACAGGTCTTGGGCCGGTAACGCTTGAGTAGATCCAAAAGTAAGATTTGAATACGTGGGGGAAAGTGTTATGAGACGTGACGTATTTTGTGCTGAGTCAGTGAAACTGGAGTGAAAATAAAAGTTACACAGGAAAAGAACCGGAACCATTCTGCATGCATTAAAAACTATTACACCCTTCAGACTACAGACACTTTGTAATAATGCAGTTAAATATGTCTCTTTGTCATAAGAAATGTGGACTAAACATCATCCGTGCAATATTTTAAGGAGAGCCCTGAGGGAATATGACACAAACCTGCACAGGGACTCGAAGATGAAGTAACCAAAACTCAAGAATTCATCCTCTGAAGTCTTGCTTTTATGCCTCCACGCTGCTGATAGCTGTGACCAGAGGCGTTTTGTTTTGAGGTTGTCTGTCTGTCCGTTTTCTGACAGTACTTTATTGGACCCCGAGATGCTTGTACCGTCTTTGTTTCTCTGGAAATCCACCACAAGGTCACTGGTTTTGCAGATATTGAGCTTCAGATGATGACGATGATCACACATGTCAATATTCAGCCATAACTTCCACTCTGCCAGCAAATAAACTCAATACCTTTCAATAAATTCCATCAAAGTCCTCACTATGAAACACTGATCAAGGTCACTGTCAGATTTTTTTGTTTCACTGTCGGAGGGTGAAGCTTTGGTGTGAAAACAGAACGAATTGATCGGTACAGAAAGACAACAACAGTTTTCCTCCTGTGTGATTCTTCCGTAGCAGACTTGACTGTTTTTGTCGGCGCAACAGATGAATAAATACTGAAAACAAACTCGAGTTCATCCTTGACCTTGGAAACAGCAGCAGACAGAACAATCTCCCCTCAAAGTCCATTTAGAAGCAGGTCTGCAGCAGAAAACAAAAAGTGACCTTGAGGTGAGTGTTTAGTCAAAAGACCAATGAATACCCATCACTGGCATTTTATATGGTTATTTCTGCTGTATCACCCCGTGACGACGACACATTATTTCTCGCTTTCTGATGTTTATCTTGTAGCTGCAACATGCAGAGCATCAATCTGGCCGGGAATCTCCAAATATTTCCATCCTCTCTCTGCTGGGACGGGAAAATGTAAAAATAATCACAACATGACTGTAATTTGTGATAAAGTGCAACCGTGGAGCCACGTGCGACGCTGTATTTGTCATCCTCTTGATTAAAACCCAGGGCTCCTGCGAGTCTGCTGCCCTACAGACTGAGATAAGCACCAGTATCGCTGCCAGAGACGGCTCTACTGTACTGTAGGTACTGAGTCTGTGCACCCCCCCGCGGCTTTCTGTGTGCAGCCGTTGTGTCTTTTTTTTTTTAAGACCAAAGGAATGACAGCCTGACCTTACCAAACCCTACAAGCTGACAACACGATTTCTACTCGCTGCTGATGAGCGAATTTGGCAGTTTCCCCCCTAAACTGTATAAATACCTTCAGACAACCTCCACTCATCAGTCGAGGAGTGTCCGAGACGGCGACGAAGCCAGCAGCTTTCTCTCTGAATCGAGGCATCGATATGATGAGGACGTGGCCACGAGTTTGCAATACATTAGATTTATGCTGATGCAGAGAGAGAGAGGTGACGTTTGCTCTGCAGTTCTCCCTCTTTCTCTCTGCAAATGTATATTTCTGCATTTCATCTGCTGTAAATGCAGTTTGCACAAATCACAAAAAAACAAAACAAAAAAAAAACATGGTGTTTTGACTCTAAACAACCAAACTTGACAACTGAAAGTTTTATTTGCTCGTTTTTGTTTTTTTTTAATACATACTGAGATTTCTGCCTTCTCGCCACCACGGTGATGGTGAGTGAATTTCTCTGTGATGCTCATAATGCCATTTACAAGATTTAACAGTATCTGGCCTCCATCGTTTTTTCGTCAGAACGACTTTCCAAAGAGAAAAACGCGATTGATTTTTCACAGTTTCTGAAAAGAGATGATGCTTTTGAGTGAGAACTGAGTTTTTTTCAGATTCTTCTATTGCTGTGAGCACAAATGAAACTCATGGATGAATGTTACAAATATCCAAACAGCTGCAGCACAAGACACCACTCGAGTAGTTTTCCTCAATCTTGTCAACTTTTGACTCCTATTAAGCTGAAATAATAATTTATCTTATTATTCGATTATTCGACCGACAGATATTTTCATCATGGATTCATAGTTATTTATCTTGAACATATAACAAACATTAGCTCTTTCTCAGATGTAAGAATTTGGTATTTCTTTCTTTGAATAACACAGTAAAATGAATGTTTTTGGATTTAGGACTGTTTTTCTTCCAATAAATGGAAACTGGACCCTTAAATTGGGATGTGAAAAATTCTGAGGTGCAACTATTCACCATTTTCTGGCATATTATAGCTGAAATTGTCATCCAAATAATACATCCTAAAATTATTAAACACATGAATAAATACTGGAAATAATGGTTAGCTGCAGCCATCGGCCCATTCAATATCTATTTGCAGCCTCTTGTTACATGATTATATTTTTTCCTATCGTGTTGATGAATTTCCATCCTGGGGGAGGTGATTAAATGATCAAATATGAGCAATGAGCTTCTGTAAATAGGTTGAATCTATCCTTTAAAGTAACAACATTTCTGTTTTTACTGAACAACACCTGAATCAACATCTGAATCCCCACGTGTGCAGCCACCTTCATCCCACTTACTTCTCCTGCCATGAAATATAAAGCCCCGTAAGGTCAAAACATCCCCACCGAAGCCAACTACCGTCAGCGCGACAGGCACATCCAACCTGCAGCCGCGCTACTGTAGCCGCGGCTGCCGTAATTGAGCTTGTTAGCTGGAGTTCGCCGGAGATAAAGGGCCGCTGCCTCAGTGTGAAGCCGGCTGGGACACCGTGGACGCGGGATCCCGAGCAGCCCCGTCTTTTGAACCCGCCTCACGCTCCGCTGAGCTCTGACTGAGAGTGAGCCGGCCGACCGCCGAGTCACACAACAGAGACTGCACAGGAGCCAAACAAGTACAAAAGTTGAAGCTTTGGTGGCAGAAACTCCAGACTCACAGTATTTAGTCAGGATCTTTCTGTGAAAACACAGTCACATGCAGAAAACATGCAGCAGATATCAAGTGATGTAAAGTTAGTAGTTCTCTACATTTGCCATTGAAAGCAAGGTTAATGTCAACATGCTTTTGTGCACTAAGCTGCTGCTACATGTTTGGTAGATTAAATAATTGCATCATTGAAATGCAAATGAAGATGCCATTAGGTGTATATGTTTACTTGTTAGCTAGTAATTTTTGAGGGATTTTTATGTCTTCGTATGCCCAATATAAGAAGAACTAAGGAAGCGTAAAATAAAATGGAAGGAAAGCTCTTCAGGTTTTCATTGAAAGTAATGGAAAAGACTAATTAACTAGTTGTAATGAACTCCACTTCACTTAAAGGCACAAAGAATAGTAAAATATATGTGCAGAACAAGACAGGTAGTGAGTTTGAGTTCATCTGGAGAGACTGGTTTCACATTCAGATTGATTTACTTTACTGACTTAATGTGTTAGGTGGTATCTCATTAACATTGCGCTTGCAAATGTCCCTGAAAGTAACTTCTACTACATAATCTTTCTCTCTGAATTATTCAGGAACTACTAATTATTCCTTTACCAGGCGTTTGTTTCTGGTTCACTTCAGTCACTCCTTCGTTTGCCCGTGAGCAACACGAGACACACCTCATGTCACTTTCTCGTCGCCTCTGGGGTTCGTCTACTCCTAAATAAATGCTGTAAAACGCTGCTCGTGATGTGTCCGTGTTCAGCGCAGAGGCCCGTCGGCTCTGTTGTTGTTGCACTGGACACGTGAAATCACTGCCAGTCGCCCAAAGGTAGTAATGTCACACTCACTCACACGGGACATCGATCGCTGTTGTTGTTGGGTCAATGATACGGTCCACATAAGTCTGCGGGGAGGGTTAATTACCAGCATGTCTTTCATTATTTCATCCAGACATGCCATTATCTATTTATTGACTCTGCATTAGAATTTAGCCTCAGTGTTGCTGTGTTTGCACCAAAATGAGACACTGCACCAGCGTTGCAGTAGTTTACCCGCTTAGAGGTTTTTTTTTTATGCTAATCAACTTGTTAACTGGATTTCTCTGCTGTCTCACTTGACTCCAAAAAAATTCCCAGCGTTATCTTGGCTTTTCATGCATTATAACCGATCCCATCTGCTCTCCTCTGGTCTGATTCAAGCGAGCCCTCTGATTGCACCACCCGGTAAACACGACCTCCCTTCGGTCGAAACCAGATCAAGAGAGCGGATATTGACCTTGTTTAATTCAAAGTAATCCGCACATCACTTCAATCTGCAGGCCGACACAGTGACTGAAAGGAGAGAAAAATGTAGAAAAGCACACGTTTCTATCAAAGCCGGGGAACAAAAGGCAAACATCTTCAGAGAGGACATGCAGAGCTGGAGAAAACAACAAAGCAAGGAACAGAAATACTGACAATATGATACAGCTGTTCAAATACGCTCACATCCAAAAACTCTCCCATTAGATGAACAAGACAAGAGTCACACCAGCAGCTCTGTGAAGCTGCACATCGGTGCCTTGAGTGAAACATTAAGATGATGTTTAGGAGACATAATGTAATCTATCGTTGCCATCTTAAGTCATTCATTAGTTTTACAAGTGTTTGGAGAAAATATTGGACACATTCAAATTTAGACAGGATCGGAAGATCATCAAAGTTTTCACAATTTATCCTGCGAGGGGCACTGACCTGGTGGCGGCACTAGATGAAACGCCAGAGCATCACCAAAATGATTAGAAAACATGCTCTGGAAACCACAAATTTCTGTACAAAATGTCGATGTCGACCCATCTCGTGGGTGTTTGGGTGATAAGTGAAATGTTTGCCCTGCTGTTGATACGACAGGAAGTCAGGAGCTCATCAAATGTCTGTAAAAAAATCATGCAAATCAGTGAAGTAGTCGAGATATTTCAGTCTGGATCACAGTGGTGATAATAAACAGATATGCTTTCCAAAGAACCGTGTTGTTTTGATGGAAAACCTACAACAAGCCTGTATGCAACAGAAAAGCTGAAAAAATTGTAAAAACTTGAGAGATGTTGAGAAAAATGACTGAAAAAGCCAAAAACAAAACAACAATATGATACAGCTGCTCAAATAACCAGCATACAACACCTAAAAAAACCCTACTTTAAAATGAAAACAAATCTCCACTACAACACTGAAATATAAACAAGTGAGCAAGAAGTCAAGGAGACCTCCAAATGACCCCCAGCATGCATCCATCCCCAGCCACTGTCGAGCTTGTTTCCCTCTCAACTTCTTCCAAAAACAAAGGTCGGGCTGCCAGCTGACGTCTGACCGGGCTGAAGCACACGGAGCGTCGACGCTGACGCTGCTCACCGTGACAAAAACCATCCAGAGGAACACTGAAGTGGCTCGATCCGCCCGGCACCACCCACCATCTCCACATCCTCTTCCCTCAGGGCATCTGCATGCTCAGCCAGCCATCCTAATAAGTGAGAACCGGCCAAGGAGCCTTCCCTGGTGGGCGTCTTGCACTGTCTACTCCTGCATTATATGGGCTGCGAGATGCTTTGTCCTTGTGCTGTTTGAATCAGCGAGGCAGTTAAACAATGCAGCTGTGTGTACGCAACAATCTCGCCAAGAAAAATTCATACGTGGAGGCATGGTAGGTGCTCAAACACAGAGCCAGGACAAAGCTTTACATCACATTTTTCAAATATTGTCACACCTACATTGTTCACACCGGCTTGCAGTTTTCTATTTATTCTGAGATACAAACACATTCGTACATCGGCTCATCAGAAAAATTGTTACAATACCTCCTCTGGGTTTTTTCTTTTTTGAAAATGCTACACCAAAATAATGTGGCCATGCCTTTCTTTTATCCAAAACAAAGAACAGCTCCAGTATTTAATCAGTTAGAGACAAAATAGTCTCAGGTGGCTACAGAAGATGTCCGTCTGTCAGGCTCATGGTTTTCTTTAAATAATACAAAGGGACATATTAACAACTCTTTATCTGGGAGCTCTCTATGGGCCCCTCCTCACATCCACGGCTATGCTTTCCAGTTTCTTTGTATTAATCCAGTCCCTGCACCCCCCAAGTCCTAATAACACAAAATATGAAAGGACTCCAAATACAGCACTTTAAAAGATTTATGTGCTCTTGGGATTATTTTCATTTGGTTTGACTCTTTATTAGGTGTAGCTTGCAGAAATCAGAGTATTCATTCACAACTTCACAAATTTTGGTTCTAATCTCACCGATACAACAGGGGTGGGAAAAAGCCTCGTTTATGTTCAAATGTTATTTTTCTAAAGTAGTTTTATAAATTTTGTGTTAAACTATGTGATGCTGGATTATTGCTGGTCTGATGGTTTGAGGGTGACACTTTACTGTTTCGGTATAAGGTAAGTTTATTTTTTTGTCTTTTTACGATTTTGTATCTGCCATTGAGAGCTCAATCTCTGCTGCTGGTAATATCTTAACTGTGATATCTTATCTTAAGCAGACACGACCAAAACAGCTTTATGATTTATATAACTGTGTTTGTATGGGAGATAGAAGAAGTTTCTTAATGTAAAAGTTGCTTTCAGACCAAAAAACATGAGGCTAAGTAGAAATAAACTTCAATATAAAGTTTCTTTGCTGATCAACCAGTGATTTTTATGTTCTGTCCATAAAGTTTTAACCTATTTAACTTCACTAGTGAGTTATTTTAGCCTCCAGAACTGCTGCGCCTCCGAGGAATCAGTTTCACTTAATGAGTCCTTCACCTAGATACCTCTGATTCATGAACAAAACAATTAATATTCATAAAGTGTTCATAAATAGAGACTTGATTCTAAGTGTTCTCTGAACGGGTGGCGGTAGCCTCATAATTACCCATAATTCATCACTCTTGCGACTCGTCTGATTATGATGGCTGGTCCCGTGTGGTGGAGCGTCCGTTCACTGCGGCACTGGTGGTTTCCTTTCTGCCACATGAAAAAAAAAAAACCCTACAAGGTTGCTTTTTATGTCAATGTGGGGTCGTATCGAGGGGAAATCAATTCAGAGCTACACTGTGTTTGGAAATAAGCCCAGCCAAAGTTGCTATGTTCAACTTTAATTGCATGATGTAATGGCGAGGGATGAGTAGGGCTGTGTGTGTGTGTGTGTGTGTGTGTGTGTGTTTTAGTGTTCTTGTACTTCAATCTTTGTGGGGACATTTTTACAGACCTTTTGGAGTCCCATTTATTTAGTCTTGAAAATTTAGATTATTGTGAACTGGCTGTCCATGGTGACATTAAAGGGAGGAGGTAAGCTGTTAGCTTAGCATTTAGTCTAAGATGAGTGAGTAACATCTTCAGAGATGCTTGTCGTCATGGTGAAGTTGCCAGGCAACCAGCTGAGATTCCAGGAAGTCACTGCACCTAAACAAACTAGGCTAGCTGTTTCCCCTTATTTGCATTCTTTATGCTAAGCTAACCCAACTGCTAGATGTAGCATATTTACAGAACAACACAGAAATGCTGTGCATCTTCTCATTTCACTCTCTCTAAAAAGCAAATAAGTGAATTTCCTGAAATGTTAACCTGCTACAATTACATCCAGGTTATGGTGTAGGATAAATGCTGGTGTTACTCATCTATCTGTGATGGATGAGGTTTAGGTTGCAGCATAAGAATTGAATATCTTCTATGAGAGTCCTCACAAAAATGGTAGTGCAGAAATGTGTGTGTTGGAGTGTATACAGTGAAACACACGGGGGGTATTATGAGGTTCTGGTGAGTTTTAATCCCCAATTTGACCACAGGGATTAAACCTGTCCTACTGCGTCTTGTGACAGTCTATTCCCTGAAGCAGAGTGACAGATGATGACCGAAGATAACATTTTCTTCACTTTAGTGCAGCGCGAGCATTCAGACGCATTGTTAAATGAATATTTTTTGGGGGGTCTATTTAAAACTCTTAGAATAATTATTTCTCTCTGTAGTGTTTTTCTTTTTTCTTTATGTCTAATTGCAGCCGGGAAAGTTTTTATCTGCGTAGTTGCAGCTCTGAGATTTTTTGAAAGCTTAATTCAGCGGAGATGAAAATGACGACAGCAGAGGAGGACGCTCTGCCAGCTCCGCCACCTCGTTTCGGTCGCCGAAGTTTGGAAGACTGTGGCGAGGGGAATGAGATTCTCTGATGTCATCCGTGACCCGGGTCATCTCTAAACCCGGAGCCGAGCCGTAATGGCCTCCCCCACAGGCACAGCGCCGTGGCCAGGAGGACTGGCTGCGGCTCAAATTAAGGAGCCATAACAGGCCCATAAATTTTCAAGGGAATCTGCTGAGAATGGTATGAAACGACGACGGGGAGACAAAGAGTTGCAGCAGAGTTTTATCCTGCTGGAGTCATAAATGTGTGGCATTTCCCGAGGCCAGGACACCGCTGCGCTCTCCATAAACCATAATCTGATTAAAATTCTTCTTTTAAAATACAATCTGAATGAAAAAAAAAAAGAAAAAAGATGGAAAGTGTTTGCACAGACCACCAGATTTCACTCACTCCCCATTTTAAAATCAAATCAGACCCTCACAACCCAAACCCACTATGACTTTACTCCCACACTCAGTAATGAAGGTAATGTTCCCATAATTGCCCTGGATCTTAGCACTGGTTTAGTCACCATGGCAACACGATTGCATGTGCTGCAGACAAAATCACTGCAAGAGACTTTGAATAGAAAGTTGTCTTTCAAATTTACTACTATTTTTACTATTTACTACTATATCATATAAATTATTCATCAGGTTCCTTACGGTCATGATAATGATTACTGAATATTTTCACAGCTCCATCCTTTATCATGTATAGTTCCTCTCATTTCTTTATCTCTGACTTTTAGGAGAGGTCAAAATCAAGAGTTTTACATACATATAGGACCGCAACTCAGAAGAAACACTGATAATATAATAGAAAAGTCCTTTTTTTTCTAACTGTAACTTAGGTATAGTGTATTTATGTCATTTATATCTTCTGTTTTTGTGTATTTATTATTGGTACGTCTTTTCATTTTGTCTTACAACTGAGCTGCAAGTGAATTTCCCCAATATGGGATAAATGAGGTTGATCTTATCTCATCTTACTTACAGTAGTCAAGCATTATTCTGTTTTTAAACTGAGAAAGAAGAAGGAAAAGATCAGCGCTGTTGTACTGCATCATGTCATATAAGCATATCATGTGTTTTTCTATCTATATTTTTTTTTATTCATGGTTCTTTTTCTCCAAAATGAGCACCAGTTCTCAGCTCGCTTACGAGTGTTACTATGCTCCAATGTTTGTTTGCAGGTTTAGAGATAAAATCAATAAAAGAAAACACATATTCACACCATATAGTTGATGAAAGTGTGTGTATATGTAGTATAGATTTCACATTATGTATAGCAGAGGCTGTAATGTTTGAATAAATAAAACAAATAGACAAATTTAGCATTACTAACGCCCGAGTCTTCAGAAATAATGCTTTTTACAATCACTAACAATCATTTCTACTCAACATCTGTTTGATTTTTCCACCCGGGTTGCCATTGATTTGCCCCAAGACCCTGAACAAACACGCTGTAAAGTGAACAAACAATGAAGCCCTGCAGTAGATACCCCTCTGGTCACACTGCTGGTCGCTGTGTGTGTGTGTGTGTGTGTGTGTGTGTGTGTGTGTGTGTGTAATACGAGCCTGTCAATTACACACACAATTACAGCAACCTGGCAACCCACGCACAAGAGGTTAAAGCAACTGCATGTGATGGCTCTGCGCTGTGAAAGCATGTGACGGGGCAGAATCGGAGAGCCGTGTGTGTGTGTGTGTGTGTGTGTGTGTGTATGTGTGTGTGTCTGTGTGTGAAGCTGCCGTGAGGAAAACGTGTGTTTACGATGTCAACAGCTGAGTTTGCGTCGTGGTCGAGGCAGATTTAAGGTCACAGCCTATTGATCTTTAAAGAGCATCAGATCAGCTCTTCCTTGATGTTTGAGGTTTCTGATGCTGTGAGTCCAGAAAGTGACTTCACTTCTTGACTTCTGTCACACGTCATATGTACTTCTACTCTTCTAAATGCACACACTTTTCAATGAATGTGAGCTTATCCTGGTCTGTTTTTAAATTTGGATGTCTCCTATCTATTGTTGCCTATATTACATCAGATATTATGCTCTTGAGGTTGTGCAATGATCTAAAAAATATGAGTAAAAATAAAATACCATGACCTCAGTGGACCTCTGGAGAGACATTTCATTGCTTTTTTTAAATCCACAACATCACTCGCTATTTTCGTGTCAAGTGATTCAACTGTGTAAAGAACCAACAGAGGTTTCAGGAAGTGTCTTTCTCCTCTAATGTTGTTTTACTTCCACACGCTCTAATCAAATTAAAATAGGCTGAGGTTTATTAAGCCCAGACTTAATTAAAAAGCCATCAGGAGCCGCAAACTGTCTGTTACCGACACGAAGCTGAAGGCAGAAGAGTGACAGCACTCTGTTTACCGCCGACATCCTGTTGACAGCGTGTTGATTTAGCTTCTAAACAAGAAACTCAACAATCCTCAGCATCTTGTAGAGCAAAGAAAAAGCTTCTCATGGTCGTGTCATCGTCCTCCCTCTGCAGAAATCTTCAAAGCATCACGACACTGATTGAACAACATCCACGCTGTTATTGTTAGCGGGTTGCCAGGTTAACTGCAGATACGCGTTAACGTTGACCTTTCCCTTTCAACGTAATTGCTTTGTTTCTCTGTCACACCAGGTCCTTTGCGAGGGTAATAGTTTCATTATGGCAGAATCCATTCTGCACCTCAGCAGGCTCATTCAACAGGCCGCTCTGCCCTCTCGTACCGCTCGATTCATCAATCCAGCTACCTGCTTCTCTAATTCCTCTCCTCTGCTTGTGGTTTCCTGTCATCTCTTTCTTTGGCCTTGAGTTTTTTATCTTTTTTTTTCCTTGTGAGTAACTATATTAGTCTGTGTTTTCCTGCACAGATGAAAAACAAGCTGTGGTCATAATAAGTTGTGGATTTGAGTGCAATGTTTCTCGGTTTACTCATCGGGTCAAATCATCGATTGTGGTAAACTGAAGTCAGCCCCACGATTTCAGGTGGACCAAAGTTCAGCTGTTTGTTCTGCACCAGAGTTTAATGCGCTTTATCAGAACCACAAACCAACCAGACTATCTAAAAAACTAAACAAAAAAACACTCTAGGGTTCGATTAAATCGAACTAAAAACCTTAGTGTAGGAGTGAAAGTACTTTTGCATATTGTAAGTTACAGAATAAATTTAACATATCTCAAGACACATTAAGGGATTAAGTGGAAATGAACAAATATCACGCACTTTTTTAACCATTTAATCCTCCAGACGACCTCACTATGAAGCGTTTAAAACAACATTATGTAATTTCACTTTGTCCCTAAGAGACGAGGTGTAGATTTCACACAGCTGCTGCAGGTGAACATGAGCGGATCATTTTTAAACATAATACAGTCAAGAGCAACAGCAGGAGAAAACACCTAATGGGCCGTCTGAGCACGGACGTCCTCTCATGTGGGAGGAAATCAGAGCTCCCACAGTGGCCAGTGCAGCCGCTGTACACAAACATGTTATCAAGTAAAACAAGAGCTGTATGTCAAGCAGCTGAGAAATATTCCCTGTTTATTCCCGGACAGCAAATTTAGCATTTTGTGAAAAGCTAAGATCCCCCTTGTTAAAATGACTCACCTAATCAGAAACTGCGCTGATTGCCGGCCGCCTTGTTGTTGTGAATGATTGAGACTCTCCATTGTCGCGCTAATCTTCCTCCTCTTTGCTGTGTTTTTTTGAAGTGGAACAATTGTGGAAGTAAACACAATTATTTCCTCTTTCTTTTTTTATGTATCTTGTTGGAGCAAGCCAGCAAATAAACAGTTGAACCCTGGTGTGTGTGTGTGTGTGTGGCATCCAAAGCAGCAGGTTTGGACCAAAACGTTTGTAATAATTTGGTTGCGATTGTCGCAGCATGACCCTGGTGCACTTTCACACTCTAAAAAAAAATCATGTGTGATGCCACGCAGCGGCAGCGATCATAAAAAGACGATGAATCCGTCGGAGTAAGTGAAAGTGTGGGCAATATTTATGAAACAATTTAGCCCCATGCACAGCCGGCAAACATCCACGGCTGCTTAAGTGAGTGCAGATGACTCACTTGGGCCGGGCCGCAGTGTGGCGAGTCCGACCGCACAACTAGATGTATGACAGATGGGGTCCTTCAGGGCTGCAGAGCACAATGACAGTCAGTCAATAAAAGACCAGCAGGGAAATTACAGTGGGGTGCTGCTCAGGGCACTGAGGTCCATTACCATTACCTTAACAAAGGTCCGCCACTTGATCATCGCTCTCCCTAACCCCTCTGAAATCCCCACGTTTTCTACTCTCTGTACTTCCTCAAAGGGTGATGCACGCAGATACACACTCGGGCTGCTGCAGATAAAAAAAGTGCTCTCCACGTTCCCATGAAGCGCTGTATCCCTGGGATGGATTGAGCCCACGTGGCGATAAGGGGTGTGATTATTCATTTGTGTCAGAGATCTAGTGCCTGGAGATAAGATGGGCCCTCGGCAACAATGGAGGGCCTCAGAGTGGGTAGATAATCGAGGCACTGACCCCTGTAGCATGCTAGACTCAGCCGCTCAGCTGCTTTCTTTCAGCGGGCTTATCTGCTGGGAGTTGCGCGCATATCTTACTGTACCAGCTTGGCAGCGTTCCTGCACGCCGATGTCGGTCCCCGTGGTACGAGAGAGCCTCTGTACGGCTTAGTTTGTGTGGAGGAAAAGCAACAAGGGAGCAGAAAGCACGGGGAGGGGGAGATAATCTGGCACATGGTTCCTGTTTAAGGCCTGTGGATCTGGAAATGAGAAGGAGCGAACAAGACGGCAGAGTTATCACGGTTTTCTTTTCCAGTTCAGTTTCTCTAAGCGAGAAGAAAAATATTTCAAAGGTGAAAAATCAAATAAATTTTAGACATGGCACATACGACACGAGACAGCGTGATCGGATTACAATTATTTTTTTCTTTTTATAGTTAATTGATTAACTTTTAGACGTGCTAATGGAGTGGCTCTATTTCTATTAGCACACAAGCTAGTATCAGAACAGCCACAGAGTTGCTGCCTGGTTTTATGCTTGATGGGCAAACAATTTATTCACAATTATTAACAATTTATATTTTCTGCTGACTTTCTGTCCATTTGTGCCAATTGACTGCTCAACTCTGTGTAAATGACAGCAAATCTTTTACATTTGACAGACTGTCCTTCAAAATTGTCATCATTTTTGGACTAATGATGTCTGCACTTGTCATTATACAGATGTCACAGTAGTCGTAATGTTTTGAGTATGTCTCAGGTATCTCACAGGGAAATGAATCGACAAATTAATCCTCAATTGATTGCAGCAGAGCAGCACTTTGTGTTTTATTTATGCACGTCTGGCCTCTGCAGTTGTTGTATAAGAGGACTCATAACATAAAAATGCAAAGAGACCAAGACACTAAAGGACTAAAAATATAAAATAACCTCCTCCGACAAGTTGCTGCTTTCATCGTCTGAGTCCTCAGACTGACACCGCTGCACCTGCTTGAAGAGTGAGCGAATGTGATGGCTGGCTGATTTTAGCAACATTAATATAAATCTAACCCACCTGGAGGCTGCGAGTCAGTCGGTGGAGCCTCTAAAGGCTGAGCGGTCTAATCATGAGCATGAGGAACTATCCCCACACCAGGAAAAAAAAAGCATTATAAATGACCTTTCATGCGCTCGTTATGTCTGGAAGTATCTTTAACTGTTGATACGCCAACATACGCTGTCTACGGTAAGTCTTTCATATGACTCCTCCAGCATACAGATTATTCATTAGCCTCTGATTTATTTCAGTGTGGCTGAACGTTGCTAAAGCTGCAGGTTTCATTCAGTGTGGGGGGGGGTGGTTAAAGTGAAAGTTGCATTTTGTGGTAAGAAAAAGGGAACGAGGGCATCGCAGTGTTTGCAGTGTCACAGTTTTACAGACAGATTTGGTCTCGTGTTTGATGTAGAGGTTAGACGCAGCTGGAAGCAGAGTTTTCTGCAGACAGCATACAAAATACCATCTGCACCACTTCAGGCACCTTTACGGGCATCGAGAGCTGCATGCCAGGTACATAATAATAACCTGCATGGGCGGCACTGCTGCCTTGCTGTTATTTTCGTAATTTATATAATCCATGTTCATGCATTGTGTGTACTTTAAGCTAATCAGCCCTATTTTGCATTCCACCTGCGCGATCATTTCTGTTGCTTGTTTTACACAAAACTGGAACAAAGAGTGAAAAAATCTACCCAAATAAATGTGTCATCCGCATTATTCTGAAGCCATTTAGTGATTTTTGTTTAACAAACGCAAATGTCAAGATCAGCTCGGAGTGACCCGGCTGAGGGCCGCGCTTGCCACTCACGGTAAAGATCACACGCATGCTTAATCAGGTGTGAGTATCGCCGAACAAAGAGGCGACATCATCTCAGGAGCTGGCCTCGGGGCGCGTGTTCTGGTCAATTAGAGAATTAGAAGTGTCAGGCGGGGTCGTTTTGCTCCGTTCATTTATTCACAAGGCTCTCTGGAGCCCGCAGGTCTGCACCACGAGGCCGGTGGCCGTGGCTGTTGTTGAATTTTATATCTCCTTTGCACGTTTGTCCTGCAGGAGGGAAGTCGTCTCGGTCTAACTGCTGGTGTGGAAGGTTATTCTCTGAGGTTACGCCGACCAGCAAAACTCTTCGGCGAAAGCCTCTTAGCTTTGAAAAAACCCCGGTGTGGCTCTCACCAGTGAGCCGGCCTCTTCACCTTCACCGCATCGTTTGTTAGAGAGGCTCAAACTAACTATTTAAATCCACCTCTACTAGGCAGCTCCAGACATGCAGGGCACTTTCTACGTGCCACCAGCTGGTTAGAGCTAATTAATTGCCAAAAGTTTGGCAGTCTATCAAAGTTCCTATGAGTGCATTATATTTATGAATGAGCACAGAAATGACCAAATGTAGTCAATTTAAAAATTATAAAAATATATATGAGAACCACAGAAACTAATATTAGTAATGAAATCATTAAAATGTGATCATTTAATCATTTCTATATCCTCTGCCTGACATGCTGATACTAAATTTATCAAGTTTGCTCACTTATTTTGTGCATGAAAGGTTCACTCTTAACGCTTCATATAAATCATATTTACAGGGATGTAAATATCCAAATGTGATAAAAATAAGGAGGCAGGTACACTAGTGGTTATGTAAGCACACTAATTGACAGACTACATGTTTGCAAAAACTGAACAAAGTTGAAGTAAAGTCATTTAAAGTAATTTGGCTATTTAACATAAAAACCCTGAGTGCATGTCTGGCCTGAAGCAACAAGATGGCCTGAAACAGCACCACAAGCGCTGCTTCAATTTCCCTGATAGAAAACTTAAAACTTATTTTTAACTTGGAAAAAAAAAGATTAAGGTACCCAGGAGTTTTTGCATCTCCGCAAACTATTTCTGGTTCACTCCCTGAAGGAAAGCAGCTTCATCTCTCTATAATTCAAGACCTAACTTTAAAAAAAAGTGACACATGCAAATACACAAACACACTCACACACACTTTTCCCTGACTGTCATGCTGGCTTATGAAAACAGAAGATGTAGATGTGGTGGAGAGGGTGAACTCACATGGTCCCCTTTAAAAACTGCATGTTTCTGAACTTATATATATCTATATATATTATATAATGGTAATGTGAGAGTTTAAAAATAAGATTACATCATTTTAACCACTGCAGCGTCTCTGGGAATGAAAATATCTAGTGGTTTGTTGGTCGGTCTACAACTTTGGTTCAGACAAAAATATCTCAATTTTAATTGGATGCACTGCAGTAAAACTTGGTTTAGGTGTTCATGCTGCCCAGAGATTGAATCCT
>JBAJHX010000002.1:3753362-3811306 GCA_037176925.1 Amniataba percoides | reverse complement strand
ACTGTTCTTGGTTTTGGCATTGAAGTGGCTATAATCAATATTTAATGTCAACAACTGATCACATCACTATTCAGAGATGAACTGACAGAGATTGATCCCCGAATTCCCTCTGAGCTCTACTGAGCTTCACTGCACCATCATCAGCTCATTTATTTCTGTTTTCTGGCCTGCAAACTTCACCTCTCACCACTCTCATTAGCATCATTTTCGGCTGCAGCAGGCAGCTGTTTTCACCAAAAAAAAAAAAAAAAAAAAAGCTCTAAAACCCACAATGTACAGTACACAACCTGCACAGCACAAGAGCAAAACAGCACACAGGCACAGGCAGAGACTAGTTAGTGAACAAAGTGGAGAATTTAGCAGCTATAGAGCCAAATATTTCCCTCAGTAGTTGGTGGAGACCAAAAACAGAGCTAAAAGAAGACATGCATCACTATGTTTCATCAAAAAAATGCTTTTATTGCTTTGTATTAACTAGATGTGTAGATAGTTAATTGTTAGTTCACAATGTTTCCATACAGCAACACACAAATCCACAAACTACCTATGATATCAACATAATCACAGATAATCAGATACAAAAATACCTCTAAAATGCCTCAATGCACCATTTTCATTTCTGTTAGTTATTCCACTTATATTAAAAGTGGCTGGTTTGTAAGCTCCCTAAATTGACACTAGAATACACTGAAAGGTCCGTGTTCATGCTGTCCCACATATTGCTTAACTAGACGTCAGAATAGTCGTTCCCCATTAGTCGGGCCCCAATTACCGCTCTCCACAGCGCTGACTCATGAACGCCGACTAACGCTCGCAGATCATCACACTCACAGAAGCAAATTAGCTCACCAGACGGAGAGGTTATTATTTTTTGAGGCTGTCAATTTGTGCGTTAGGTAGAGGTTTTTCACCGTTGGGCGTAATTATGTTTGAGACTTTAGATTTTCAAAGAGGGACTCTGAGGAAACAAGCGATCTGAAAAGCAAATTAGATATATACGCCGCGCTCCCTCCTCCTCCGGAGCAGATCTTCTGTAAGTACAATCTGGAGGCTATTTGTGAGACGTGTTACACCATTAAGGGAGGAAATATATTGGAGATCCAATTTAGTTTGATCTGAGCCCATCTATTCATCTCCCGCCGCTTAACCGGATCACAGGGGAGCTTTATCCCGCGACGCGCCCGTCACGCCGGACAGGTTTTCCAGCCTGTTACAGGACGCAAACATGTTTCAGTCCCGCACATCTTTCGAGAAAACAGCACAGACAGAAAACCACACGAACGCAGGAAAAAATATGAGAAAACAAAACAGCCGCATTGCACAAGGAGCATTACAGTTTCACATAATTAGTGGGGCACTGATGCAACACACTAAAACTGATGCACGCTAAATATCTCACTGCTGCATAAAACTAGAAGAAAAAATAAAAGTAACTTCCTTCATCAGGTTGATTTCTATATACTGCACATTATATTGAATGTACAAACAACAACATTACCAAAATCTCTCTAAAATACATAATACAGATACACATACAAGAGAAATACAAATGACTGTATCTAATAACTACACGGCTAAAGGTCAGCCGTGCTAGAGGCTCTTACATTTCACTAATTAGCACTAAAGATGAGCTTACTTTTACTGCTTAGTGCTCATTAGCAGGTGTTAGAGCACCAAAGTAAACCTGTTTGAAGAAGATGTCACTGGTTTTCCAGTTAATTGGTCAGTATTGTTAAAATTGAATTTTTTAATTGATGATCGGGCAGGTGAAAAGTTCCAATACTCAGTATTATTAGTAAGTTATGGTTTTAAAATCTGGAGCCAAAAAGTTGGATTAATCCATTGCTTCAAAAAACCCTGTAAGCCTGCGTTAGTCTCACAAATCTGTTGCATAATCAAGTTAAATCCACTGAAAAGTTATTTAATGCTAAATGATCGCTCTATAAGTGGCAGAAAGGTTTTAGTGATGTTCAGAAAGTCCCCGCACAACAACGAAACCACTCAGGAAACATCCTTTTTTTCCTCCCACAACACACATGACAGGCAGCACCGGTGACTGCCATGCGCTCGGAGGTCACACAGGAAATAAATCAGCAGATGTTGTTCTGTTGTTCTGTTCTGTGTTGTTGACAGAAATCACTCTGTGACCACACGAACAGAGAATAAAGACAAAATAAGATCATGTGTGTCTTCGAAATCAGGTGACACGTCATCCGGCAGAGTCAGGTGCTTCAGAGATCAAACAAAACAAACTTCAGAGAGAATAAAACAGAAATCTGACAGCTTGTGCGAGCAACTAATCAATGACAATGATACTTTAGCCTGACTATACTCATCTATTTTTACTCTGATAAGGAACAATTGTGCAAAGTAACTTAATACATTTACAACAAAAGCACTATAATGATGCACTTTACTGAGTATTTTTAATTTCCGGTACTATTTTGTACTTTTACTTCACTACATATACTTCATTATTATACTTTACTTTATTATTATATATATGATGAAGCTCCACCCTTTCCTACCACATTAAAGTACCATTTACTGCACACGTTAACACACCCTGTAATATAACAATAATAATATAACACCAACACTGAGTACTTTTACTTTTACTTTTACTACTAAAATTTATGTTATGTTGTACTTTTATTTGTATTTTTATGATGTTGTTTTGGTACTTTTACTAGAGTAAATGATTTGAATACTTGAATACTGATGAGGACAAAACCCCTTTAGACATCAACCAAATGTCAAAACCTTGTGAGAAATGTCCATCACAACTTCCCTAAAATAACACCGGCCGCTGGTTCCAGCAAACGAAATCCAAAAATATTCAACTTGTGGTGATTTAAAACCGAGAAAAGCTGCCAATCCCCAGAAGCTAAAACCACACACACACACACACACACAAACCTGCAGTCACAACACACAGTCAAAAACAGTCAAAACAGACAACATTACACATGCAGAATAATCCTCTGCTGTCTCAAACAAAAGTTTAAACGCCTGAATTAATCCAACACTGAATTTCAGACGGCTCTTTTCTGTGTCGGATCAAAAGGAGTCTGCGCGTCTGATGAGCCTTCAGGGGGGGAAAAGCCTCGTTTTTTTTGTTTGTTTTTTTGTGTGCGACACAAACCTTTTCTTCTGTCACCTCGAAATGTGACAGGAGCGTGTTTTCAATTAATCCCGCCTCTGCAGATTTCTCCCCAGACAAACAGAGGAACATTTCAGACGCTCGCTTTGCAACAAGGAAGGTGATCACAGCTCTTCTGTCGTTTTCTCCACCGAGGAAATCTCTTTCACTCCTCCCTCCATCCTCGGTGGACTTGTCGTTTGTGTGTCTGCGTGCATACTTCAGCGATTAACGGTGTCAGACGTAGAAAGTCTGCACGTATCAGCACAGACGAACATGCACAAAGACGACGACAAAGAGCAGGCCGACGCTCAGGACGGCCTCACAGTGGTCGACGAGCACATCCGGAAAGACTTACTGTCATGCTGAAAGATCCCTCACACCAACAAACTGATGACAAACATTAAAGTTTTATAAGCTGAGCGGTGATGTGAAAGGACAGGAGGGGGGAGAGGAGAGAGACAGAGAGAGAGACAGAGAGAGAGAGAGAGAGAGAGAGGGAGAGGGAGGGAAGCATATTTATTTCCCAGCTTGAGAATAAACAGCGGGTCCACAGGGAGCATCGTTTTGCTCCATCTATCACACAGTAAACTCTCTTCTGCATATAATTTACTCTGTCGGATCACATTATCCGTCTCCTGTGTCACCTTTCTGGCAGCTCGCTATAAACACGAGAATTATTCGAGGCTGGTCAGCTCGCCGTTTGTCTCCGCAGAGATGAAACGGTAAAGAGACGGACAGAACGTATTTTATCTGATCTGATGGACGTCAGGAGCATAGTTTCTTTAAATTTTTATCTAATTATCATTTTCATTTTGAAGTTTTTTATTTTTATCTTATTTTTATTCCCATTTTGACCTATCACAATATATTTTCAAATTGCTTTTGTTTGTTTTTTTATTTTTCATAACTACTTGCCATTGTCTATTTATTTTTTTACATTTGTATTTTAAAGTTTCAAGATGCATTTTCAATATTTATTAAAAAAAATGTTTAAAGTGTGTCAGTAGTTATTCTTAAGGACCGCTTGGGACACACAGCATAGGACATTAATTTACTGTCACTTTACTCCAACATTTACAGCCTGATGTACCTCGCAAAGCTTTTCCCGAGTGTGGGCTTTAAGAAATAAATAAATAAAATAAAAACCTGACATCCAATCCATCTCCCAGCAGGCGAAATCTCAGTTATCTGTCACATATCTCTGCTCCGAACACTGGCTAACCTCTGGAATGAGGTTTTCTAAGCACATAAATATATCAGTGCCGAGTTGCACTAAAACGTGGATGAGCCCGATCCTTCCTACTGTAAAGAGAACTTATATCGAGGCACTCTATCAGGCTTCGCCCTGCTTCCCCCTGCGAGGATGCAGGGGATTTATGCGGCGGAGGAGGCACTCCAGATGATGGCGGCGTAAGAACAGCCGGGACAGAAAAGCCCCGAGAGCCGACCAGAGGCGGGTGTAAGGGCGGGTGTTCGGGGTAGCCTGGGAAATGAAGGCATGATTGATGTTTCCAGAGCAATTTCACAGCCTTCGACTTCCAGCAGCGAGGGAGAGAGAGGAGCAGAGAGAAAGAAAGAGGACAACTGTTCACACTTTTAAAAAAAAGGAAATGATCTTGAGTCCCCCTAAGATGTGAAAGTCTGCAGCGACTTACTGGAAATGAGATGCTAAGAGCTAACAGTGGGAGTTTACCAGTTTAATGAATATCATTTTCTGTTTCGTCTCCATCAATCGCATATAAAGTTCTCCTTTTAAAAGATTATACCGGTTTATTTCAGCTCCTCTGCCACATCTTGAGCATTCCTTAAAAAGTTTGCTGTACATTTTTTTGGATGTTTATTTTCTGTGTGGTTTGAAAACCAATAAACAGACTCAGAAAACTTACTTGAGTTGTGCACTGTTGGGAAAAAAAAAAAAGAATGTAATCTATATTTACACATGGAAATGTTCATTCGCATCTCGTAGCTTCTTCTTCATCAGCAGGTGAAGTTAGTTCAGTTGTCATGGAGACGACATCAGGTGCATCTCTGATTGTGTTTTAAGTTTGCAGGGTGTCTGCAAACAGCTGAATGAAAGAAGCTAAATGTTCGGGTTTATTGCTTCAAGATGCACAAAGTCAGTGTTCTTACAATAACAGTGACTGTAATATTTCAGCACGGCACAGTTTTCAGAAGTAAAATTAACTGACACCGAGCAACAGACAAATTTAGTGACGAGCTGAACGTAAAAGGGGCATTTAGCAGAGGCAAAAGTTTCCCTTTGGAGCTTGTTGGGGGCAAAACAGAGCTTTAAAAAACAGTGTGAATATCGTGTTTGCATTCGCCGACGCTCCTCGGTGTCGCCTGGATGAGCAAACCGAGCGACTGTTTGCTAACAAGTTCGCCGTGTCGACTTTATAAACAAGCTGCGACAGTTTGGCCCTCAAACAAAAATCAATTAATGTGGCTTCATGTGAGCATTTTGCAGAACCAGACGGAGACGCAGTGACTTTAACTGGAGCACGTGCCAAGTGACGCCTGAAGACGAGACAAAAAACATTTCTAAAACCATGCAGCGTGATTCGCTAGTAAAGAATGTGTGTGTGTGATACACGAAGGGCCCCGGGCTAACTATCAAGCACATATCATAAACCATTATGGCTAATTTCATTTACAACAATCAGTTAATGAAGATAAAGAGAAGCAGAGTCGATGGAGGATGTTTTATCGAGGAAAGAAGATGTGCAAAAAGGAGCTTCGATTAGAGGATTAATTCATCAGTCAGTAAAAAAAACACCAAGTATTGTTGACTAAATTCTGTTTTAAATCATTTATATTCTTCTTCTGAGATTTCGTAGCGCGGCGAACATTTTATGCACACTCACATTGACTCAGTCTGACTCACGCGCTGAAACAGAGCTTTCGTCGAGCAAAATGCAGGTCAGGGAGGGAGAGAGATGCCACCACCACCACCACCCCTCCACCCCCCCTTTATGATGCATTCACAGGCGAAAAAACAAGTCAAAAAAGAAAAAAGAAATCACAAACTGTATTTTGATGACGGCACCAGGCAGCCTCTGGGACATTATGATGGATTGTGGGTACTGATGAGATTGTGAGTCTGTTTTGGGAGTGTGGGAAAAATGAAAAAAGAGGATTATCTGCTTTAAATGTGCGCTGCGGTATCATGCGGCTGCCGCGTGTAGGTGTGCATTAGCACGGGCGAGTGAGCTCTTTCGGGTGAATAAAGTTGGCACGGCGCGATATGCACGAATACCTCCACCTGCACTTAACGACGGCAGCTCTGCGAGATTAAAGCCGCTCGACGCGCTGCGGTTACATTAACATGTTGTGAAAGCACGATAATGTTACGAGGCTGCCTTTGTGAAGACAGAGACCACATACTGTAAGTTACACAAGCTTTCTTTGTTTTGGGGCATCAACAGGTGAGTGACAAAGCGGCATTGTTCACTCACAACCTCAGTGTGTGTATGCATGTTTTAACACCTTTACTTTTACACTATCTAGTTATTGACTTTATTTATACTGGAGTTTTGAGAGTTTTAAGACATCTAATAGCAATTTGCCATCAAAAATTTTACAGAAACACATAAGAAAAGTAAATCATTTCCCCTACACACCCATAGTCCGCCCACTTATTATGTGCATTTGAATCCCAACTGCTCTTGGTTCACCTCTTCGTCATTCACCTTTTAGTTTTGTTGCCAAGTTACACCTTTATGAGCTAATAAGCGACATCACACATTCACATTTTTAGCCCTGCCAACCTTCAAGCTGATTAGAAGAACAGAAAATACCCGTATAACTCAGTATAACAGTTATATAAATGTCATGATTTAGATTTATAGTCGGATTTCACACGTCGCGACGCAGGACAGATGTACTGTGCATGATCGGGGAATGCATCATTGCATTATCTGTGATCGCACCTTTTAATTCATCCTCTGATACCAACGATGCAGCGATGGAGAGGTCTGCCTCACTTCAGTACTGAATTTGGGGTCGATATGCTGTCAAGGGTCAGAGGTCGTGTCGAGCAGAAAGAGAATCTTTATATTAAGCTTCATGTCTTCAGTTTAGGAGGAAAATTCAGGAGAAAGGGAGAAGTACTTGTGGTGCACACATATCTGCAGGGGTGGAGGATGCATTATGTGAATGAGGGTGACAGAAATACATGCGTGTTTTGTTTCTTTCATGGAGGCTTTCAGAGCGAGTTCAGAGAGGAGTCGAAACATTCGCTGTATCCCCGAACACTCCCACAGGTGCAGTAATACAACCACGAACAAGTGCCCAGACACCTGTGAGTGTGTGTGTGTGTGTGTGTCGCCCTGCATGCCCGGGCTAAGCTGGTTATTGGCAATGAATGAGGATTTGGTAAAAACCCGAGCCGTGATGCAACCCGTCTCGCCCCGCTGTGCCTCGACTTGTCTGTCACGTAGCGGCCAGCGGGCCAGAGGATGACGCAAAGCTGGTTCAACCAGACAGGTGGCACGGCGAGGAACATAAAAAAACATGAAAGAAACCTCAGACGCCGATGACAATTCATTATTGTCTTAATATGGCGTCCAAGCTACAGGTGTACACATGTATTAGGAGAAACTATGTAAACAGAGGAGCCGAGCTTGGCAGTGATCGGTGGGAAAATATTTGCTTTACATAAATTAACATCCTGTCCAATCAATTGTTCAGTTTCACTTTCAAAAAAAGCTCTACTGGACTCCTCAGAGCTGTTTTTTCAGTCTCAGTGGGGGTGGAGTGCCACTTCTTGTTTGCATTTTCTCTCAGAGAATCCTGCTGCCTATTGATTTCATAATCCTCAGCTCTTCCCCTCGTGAGTTCTCCTTCTTTCTGTACACACACTTCGTCCGAGCCTGATCGATAACCTACACATAGATGCCCAAATTAGCCGTTTATCTCCTGCAGCGCTCCGTCCAAACGCCTCGGCGCGACATGTCGAGCGGCAGCAGGTCGGAAAGAGCCTTTTCCACACACAGGTTCATACATTTACAGAGAAAACGCCATCGCCTCGGGAAAGCTAATGCAGCCAGGTATATTTCTGGAGTCATTTTAGATGAGTAACCACATATTCATAAGCTGTATGCAATCCCACCCCCCCGCCCCCATCCCCCGGTCACCCACTGCCGTCACTTCCTATGAAAACGGAGAAACCTGCTACTTCAAACCGATCTCCCACACAGAAATACCAGATTTAGCTGCATACATTTAACATTTCTTATTACAATTCAGCCTCATGGCAACCACAAACTGTCATTTTCTCTTTTTTTTTCATTTTAAGATGCAACAGAGCCGTCCTCGTTCAGGGAGAATATCGTCGGCATGAGAAGGCGGGCAGAGGTTTGAGGAGAAGTCACCAAAGGTTCAGCCGGTCTGATTGCACAGAGCAGAAGTTCTCTCTCTTCTCAACGTCTGTCTTGCAGTCGTTATGAAACGCTTCATGTCGGTGGGAGGAAACGTTACTGCCCACACGACCTCCACTCTTCACGAGTCAAGTTGCGAGAGACTCCGAGTGTCAGGACGGCTGCAGCGGGACTGAGTCGCCGTCGCTTCTCAATGAGCAGTCATTGAAGAAAAAAAAAGACTTATGTAACCGTGGGCTTTAAAAACAATATATTACAAAAATGGCGCTCGCTTTTGTTATTGTGGGCTCAGCGAGTCGGCGTTTGCACTTGTCAAGTCAGGATTAAGTGGCAGAGTCGGGAGACAAAGGGGAACGTGGCGGGGGAGGATGCGTTCGAGTCCAAGTTTAGCAGGAGTGTGGGTCTTAATCACAAGGGGTATTCCCTCAAACTGCATTACTCAGAGTGCTTCCTGTCATCGGCCTATTTTCTGTCACCGTTCGTGGCAGCAGATGGCTCTCCCCAAAGCGAGGCACCTAATTTCCCGCCACCACCTGGGAACAGCCAGAAACTGATCCCGCGCTCAGCCCTCATTAATTAGATGCTGTAACGGCGTGCAGTTGTTGAACACGAAGACTCGGACGTGCGGTCGGGAGGTTTTCCTCTGACCTGCTTCCTCGTTTTTACACCCACCCTGTCTTTCTTTTCCCGTAACCCTCCGCTCGAGGGTGTGACTGAGGTATAAAAAAAGAGCCTTTATTAACACATGAATCATTCAGCTATTAAATTTTATCTGAGGGATCTGTCTGAAATTACCTGCCTTACCGCGGTAGTTATTTTGTTTTATGTATACATTATATTTCATTCCTGAATTAACGGCTCAATTTTATGTCTCTGCCTCTCATTTTTTACTTTTACTTGCATGACTTTCTTCTTTTTATGCCAATCATGCGACAACTTTTAGAGGGAGCCGTGACTGTAATTTCTTCACACATGACAAATATCCTGGACTTGAAATTAATAACACAATATGAGTATTTTCTCAAAAGTATGCATATATACATGATAAATGTAAGCAGACAAAATGATTAAAAGACATTATGTAAAGCTGATTTTCCATCTCATTGGTAAGCCTGGTTGAATATATTGTAAATAAAAGTAAAAAATAAAAAATGAGGTTCAGTCTGATTAATTGTGTTAAACTATTATGCACTAGCAATCATAAATTAAACAACATAATGCTATAGAATCATAAAACAATATTATAATATTGTCTTAATACAATTCCACAGAATGACAATTAATATTATATCATAATATCCAAAAAATGCAATGCATAACGGTCAGAAATAGAGATATTTATATAATGTCATAAACTAAGCTCAAAGTTTCACCTACTAACATTTTAAGGCTTTAAAGTGCAGCTCACATTGACTCCAGCAAACCTCCCATTTGCTGAATGAGGACAGAGAGGTGCAGTTGAAAGCTGTTCGTTTCAGTTTAATTTACTTTTCACACCTAAGTATCAGTTCCAGCTTTCCAGGGAGTCTTTTCGACACATCAAACAGTCTGATCACGCTGCTGTCAAGATTTCAGTTTCCCTCTGAGAGCCTGTACGGACTCGTATCTCTGATTCCAGAGTGGCACCGTAACTCTGCAGGGATTTCTGAGAGACGTGGATCCCACATTTCCAAATAACTTCTGAATGAATCATATCAGGATTGCAATGACTAGTAAAATGAACACAGCTGTTTAGAAGCTGCAGTGATTTCAGTGAGATGAACAGATACTTGTGTTGGTCAGAAGGAGAGCAGTAAACTGGAATAATGGTAGTTCATCCCGGTTCTTCAAACAGCTGGAGTTTTAGTCTGTAAGCTTGGACAGGACACTGTATGCAGCATTTAGAGGCCCATCTTGGCAAATAACTTTTAAGTATTACACAAGACTTACACAATTCGGTGCCGGCTGACAAATTACATGCTCTCTGTAAGCCTACAGAGATGCACGACCGCCGGCCTCTAGAAAGATAACATCATCATCATCATCATCATCATATTTGAGGTGTTTTTTTTTTTTATTTTCTAATTTTCTTTATGGAATAATCATCAACTGCAAGAAATGCTAAAGCTCAGCTCTTGATCTCTTTTTGATTCCTTTAAAAAACAACTTATTGCAGCTCCTTCACACTTCATTTGCAGCTAAATAAAAGTGCACAAAAGATGTTATTGCCCTGGACTGTTTTTTCTGAAAAGGTTATACTGTCTAAATATGCACGAAAAAAGAAAAAATAATATGGAAAACCTTTACTTGTTGGTTCTAGCAAAGCTCTTAATCACTCCCATGGACAGGCTAACGGAAGCCAAGTAATCATGTTACAGTTTGAAGTAATCTGTGCTTATCGAGGCCACCAGGAGACGGAGACGAACGATTGGCGTTCACGTTGAACAGAAATGTGACGCGCCAACAGGCAGTCCTGCAGGACGGCGTCGGCACAAAGCTACAAACAAGCTGAGGTCAACCGAAGACAACTCTGCGCCACCACAAGCGAAAAGATAAAAGGACTCCGGGCGAAGCAGAGCAACATAAAAGACTTCCTGTTTCTTTAGGAAGCACTCATAAAAATTTACAGGAAACCGGAGACAAGAGGACATGTCAGTTTATCAGAACGGGAGGACGGAGACGGGTGCGGCAGGAGGAGGAAAAAGATGGGCTCTTCTTTCCCCGCGTGTTCAGCATGAAAAATGGATGTATTATCTGGAGTGCATGCAGAAAAAGACGACCCAATAAACGTCTGTTGCAAAGAAAAAAAGAGACAAAGAGATGTGAAATTGTTGCTAAGAAACTGTGCAGTAATTACCAGAAGGAAGCTCTTTAACTTTTATTTATTTCTTGCAGCAACCTTAGTTCCATTAATTTTCTCCAGGGGAATGAAGTTTTGATAATCCGACTGTGTGAACGGCACGATTGCTTCAATTAGTCAACCAGCTGGGAGGACAACACTGTTTGCTTTTCGCTCTTCAAATGGACCAATCTGTGATTTGAGCTGGATGTTAAATACACCATAAATCAGAACCACTGTCAGAGGTAAAGTTTGCTAAGGTGAGGTCTATAAGTATACACATTTTGAATGCATGTAATAAAGTTGATCCACACTTTAATCTTGCTAATTTTACTGAAGTACAACATGTTTGTACTTGAGCAGAAGAGCACAACAGTGCCAAAGAAGATGTTCAAATAACATGAATGAAAAGTCGAGTGTCAATCAATCCTAACACAGTAAGCCCAGCGCCCTGCTGTATTTTCTATCATCCGGTAAGAATAAAAACTTTAAGGCACAATGAGTCTGAAAGGAACTGACGGTGTAAACAGCTAACTGTACATTATTATATTTTGCTTGTTAAAATTACATTCACCAACCACCAACTTCATCAAGTTTTACATCCAAATCTTTCCAGTCATACTACATGATTTGAAGATCAAATACTGTAAATACTGTAATGTAAAGAAGTGACTCATACGAGTACCTTAGAGGCCCAAATCAAAGTAATTGGTGTACGAATTTGTGAGTTATGGTCACAGTGACATTTGACTTTTGATGACCAAAGTTTGATCAGCGTATGTTTGGATCCAAGTGAACGTTTGTGCTTGAAGTTCCTTCAAGACGTTGTTACGATATCACATTCACGAGAAACGGATGGATGGACGACCTGCAAACATAACACCTCCGACCTTGAACACCACTGATGTAAAAGTGCAGGTATAAAACACACACTAAATGCCCCCTTTTTACTATAATGTAAAACAAACACAGAGTGTGTGGGAGCTCTGATGACGTCTTTCAACCTGCCAAGTTCAGATGCCATCTCCACAATTATGTCTAAGAAAAATTTTATATCATGGCCACATTTTCAATATAGCTTTTATCTCCCCACGCAAAAATGTACACACAGGAACTGTCGAATTTCACTTTGACTCTTAAGGGAAGTGTGAGGAGTGGGGGGGTGTGAGCAGAAAAATAGTCTGGAGGACGGAAATCAGCGGAGAGATAAGCGTCTGTCACTTTCATTCATCCTGAAGTACAGTTCAGCAGAGAGGCGCTCACGGCCGGCATACAAATGCAGGTATAGCCTCCGACTTAAAATGCATTTCTCGCCACCTAAACAGCTTAAACTCCAGGAGTGTGTGTGTAGGAGTGTGATATAATAGCAGGGGGAGGATGATAATAAGCACAGGGGGGTGGTGGTGGTTTCTGATTGATGCCTGCTGCTTTTAAAAACAACTCACATGGTGCAGGAACAATGTCAGTCATCTACCCCTCTGCATTATTCAACAGCACGAGGGCCGGGTAGTAATGAGCAACCGAACCAAACTCCACGTCAAAGTGATATGATTGCATCCCGCGCCGCATATTTGTTTTCCCACAATTGATTTAATGAATCATTAAGCTCAAGAGGGAAATCAGTCGCTAATATTTTTATGACGCAAGTTAGAAAATTCCCCTCTTTGACGAGATGAGAAGAAAAACAAAAACACGAGAGAGCAACAC
Source organism: Amniataba percoides (assembly GCA_037176925.1). Lineage (NCBI taxonomy): Eukaryota > Metazoa > Chordata > Actinopteri > Centrarchiformes > Terapontidae > Amniataba > Amniataba percoides. The sequence goes on along the minus strand of JBAJHX010000002.1, from coordinate 3,798,258 downwards.
TATTTCTTCCTGTGTATTGGCCAAAGCTTCAAAAAGCAATCACAAAAAGTCCCAGACAGAGAAAAAAAACAACTATCTCTGACTCAATAAATGAGTGTCAGAGGATGTGAGTCTTTTTAGGCCAACATCCTCATTCCCTGTCCAAGAATTACATCAGTATTACAGAAAACATCTCACCACCGGTCAATAGCTTGACTCACATAATAATGTGTGAGTTGCAAAACTGGTCAATAGCTTTTAGTCATAAGCATGTTTTTTTCACAGAAGTCTTGATGCCAGTTGCTGATTTCAAAGAATTCGAGTGACTCTTCAATCCAGCTGGACACACACACATGCTTGGATTGTTTTCTGAAGCACAAATAAGAGTCCTGTGAGCTGCAGAGCCACCACCAAAAATTTGTTTGTGCTTCAAAGTGTGAAAGAACAACCGCAGGGCCGGTGCAACAAGAGTGTACGGCGCGATAACGGAAACCAAGGGACGCCTGACGGGGAAGGAAAACATACTGTATAGCTGACGAGATGCTGTGTGGTTTTTAACCGCAGAAGCAAACTGCCTGATTTGAAGCTCGCAGCATCGCAGGAGGTCTCACTTTTGATTTTGAAACGCTTTGCTTTCACTTCTGCTAAACGTCCGACAGCTTCTAGCCACGGAGAGAGTTTTGGTTTTATGGGTCGAGGTTTGGAGATTCCCATCTCTGAGGTTTTCTGATGCCACCCCAGCGAGGTCAGGTAAATAATCAACACAAGATGCAAAACTCCTATTTAAATATTGCACCATGATATAAACGGTACAACAAAATCTCAATTATAGGCTTAGTAGAGAAAATGTCTTTGTGTAATTTGGGTGCAGTGACAGTTTAAAACAAAGAAAAGAGCAAAACATAACAACATTAGTGATAAGCGATGACGAATAACTGATTCCTTTACACTCGTGAAGTGCAGCAGAAGTGAAAAATCCCAAGAAATCCCTTTTGTGAGCAGAAATCAAAAGTAAAACCAAACTTTCTGCTCAGTCCAACACCACCTGATTTACAGTAAGTCTTGTGATATTTTGCAATTTGGGTTGAACTTAAAGATTTATTAACAAAATGTAAAGCATATCTCAAACGATCGCTTAAATTCAAATTGAAGCAGAAGTAGCATCGCGGCTGATGATGCTTCGCGAGTCCCAGAAGGATCTATCTGCTGAATTAACTTTGTGTACGGCTGACAGAAAACATCAAATAACACAATATGTTCTGACAGCCGCTGTCACGCAAACTGTGCCGACATCAAAGGAGCCCGTCCAGACTCTCAGGATGTGTGCCATCTAATCTCACGCTGGCACCACTTGGATGTTGTGCGCGTTTTCCAAATATATTCCTGATTGTATGACTGCACATTCAGGTCATTTTGACGCCGCAGAGTCGCTCCCATCGATCCCTCCCCTCAGCCGCCGAGCGTAGCACGAACTCGTCAAGCACAGTTAACCTCTGTGCCGAACGGCCACCTGTTGCACTGGCTTCACACCCTTAGTGAGGGTCAAAGGTCAACAGATGGAGCTGACTGCACGCAACGGAGCCGGTGAGTCCCTCGACGAGGCCACGGCGAGGGTGTAAAAGTAAAAAAAAAAAAAAAAAAACAGAGGAAAATGGGGTTAGAAACAGCGAGAAAAATCAGATATGTGACGCCCTGGTGCTTTCTGACATTGCCTTAACAGAGCAAAATACTGCCTGTGTGTGCCGAAAACCTTCTTATTACAGCCACGATTCAAAAACCACAAAACAGAAAACACAAACATCAGAAGAAAGTGATCTCCTGTATACAGAACTGAAACTAAAGCGCTGTTTTATCGGGTATAATATCTCAAAAATTGGCTACATATGTCAGTTTGCCTTATTGTACAGTCCAACTTTAACAAACGCACAGGAAATAGAGTCACACTTTGAGGAAATGGGTAAAATGTTCTCATTACTGTGCAGCAGAAATAATGTTCTCTCATCCAAAGGTCAGAACGAGAGTCTTTGAGGTCTGCTGGGATTCTTCTTTTAGAAAAAAATGGTGCTTTGGCTGACTGAGTCTCAAATGCAGCCCTAACACAAAAGAAGTGCCTTTGTGGAGTCAGTTTTATATGGCAAATCATGGGAACATCAAAAAGGGTCAAAGAAATTAAGACCATGGAAACGTTATTTTGTCGACCATTTTGACATTTTAAAGAGTAACATTTCCCACTTGTAGATATTTAGGCATAGTTAAATTCCTTCTATTTGTTCATTTTTATGTGTTTGGGTTAAAAAAAGAATAATGTTGGCCAATAAATGACCATAAAATGTATTAAACATTCAGTCGGGATATAATTCACAATGGCTCTGTGTGTAAGCTGCATTCAGGATCATGTCGTTTCGTGCCAATTTCCTGATCAGCCGTGCGTGCTGCATCTACAAAGGTGAAAAAAAAGCATCGATATCAGTCGCAGCGCGGCGAGAAAAAGTCCACAGGTCTGAATGTCTGGAAGACATTTTATCACGGCCACACAGACCGATCAGATCAAACATGCAGACCTGCACAACGGGTATTATAAATGAATGAGAGGAATTATCATCTTTGTTCTCTGCAGCTCCCTGGCGTTTCCCCGTTGCTAATTCCTAATCTTAATGACTACCAGATAAGCACAAGTGTTAATTAAAGAGAGACGCATAATTATATCTCAGAGGGACCTGCGCCAGTGCCCCTTCACCACCACCTCCTTCAGCTGACACTCTTCCCTTTCCCGCACTTTACTCCCTCACAACATTACGCATTCGCACTCCTCTCATTATCTCACCCTGACCCAGTGCTTTCACCTAGTTTCTGAAAATGGAGGGGGATCCACGCTCCAATGACATGGAAGTAATAAAACCACTATATTTCAGGCCGGTCCCACTAGCCCAGAGCCAGAGTCATGTTTTTTTTTCTTTGTTTCTGGAATCCCTACCAGTAAAAATCACAGCGCAGCAAATGAAAAATGAAAATGAAAGTCAATATTTTCACAAGCCACTTGCAACAGGCGCAGTTCTTAAAATACATCTCGAAATAAAACAACAACTGCACATAACTTCACGATTACTGATCACTGGTGGAAACGAAGCGAGGTGGAGCGGGCGCGGCTGCAGCCTTTTTTTGGTCTTATGAAATTACCATAACATAAAAATCCATCACAAACAGCTCTTGCCTGCCCGGGCGCTCGCAATCTCCACCAGAACGGCAGCAATCTGTCAGCTCATCTGCGAGTCCACCCCAAAGGAGGGGAGGACCGGGCGGAAAATAATAACAGAATGGACAACAAAAGGCCGTGCCAGAATCATGTGGTTATGAGTCGAGCTTATTAAAAACCACAGCGGAGAATAAATATGCAAACACCGAGCCCGCCCTCCAGCAGAAAACACAATAAAATATGGTGTGAAAGACGAGAGAGCGGCGAAGGAGAGAGAACAGACGCCCCACTGCTAATTTAATAGACTTGACTATGGCGGGGTATGCGGTTCCATTATGTCGTGTCATCTGTCCCGCGGAGGTTGGATCAGCTCCTTCGGGGAAGGTCACGGCAGATGACAGACATAATCAGATGCGATCAAGTCATCAGGAGTTTCCAAATTTAGCCGCCACCCCGGCATGTTCGGACGTCGACGGACATCGGGTGGTCCGATGCGATTGACAAGGCCGAGGTCGAGTCATTCGGCAGTCTCAGGACAGCAGCCGGCGTGCAAGAATGCGTCGATCCAGGAAGCTAATATGAGAAATCTGCTGCGTCTCTGGAGAGCTGACCCCACGGTGCTGCTGGGAAACGGGGCAGCGACGCATCCTGACGAGTCGATGGACGTCACCGATGAATCAAGACGCCTCCAGGAATCAGGCTTACCAGGAAAAAGACGGGGTCCTGATCCCCTCAGAGGCCAGTCGACTCAGCAGATGATGGAGCTGATGCATCTCTGTCTACAGAGTTAAAACTTAACGTTGGACTTTATCCAAACTGTATTTCTGCACTTCAGGTCCTTTTTCTGATTCTACAGTCGTTCTACTTGTATTGGGCCACATGCACGTGTGGCAGTAAAGCTTAACCGCAGTAGTTTGATTTGCTTTAGTCTGAGTTAAATAAAAAACGTGTCCAATAAGTCGAGGTTACGTCATAGTGGAGGACTCTTCAAAAAAAACCCTGCAGCATCTGTTTTTGGTTCAAACTCATAAAAACAGCTAATTTTAACATTTTTCTGACAAGCAGTCTCTCGTGGCCTTATTATATCAGCGCAAAACCTCTCAACAAGGAGGTTAAGGTGGATTGTTGGATTAACATGACGTGTGAGTACAACAGAGACCTGTTTGTTCTTTTAACCATATATTTGACCATCAGGCCTTTAAATAGAGGTGGCAGACGCTCACATGAATCGCCCCTGTGACCTTATTTTTGGTGATTTTAAAGGACTTCTGTCATTTCCTCAGGAGGACTTGTTGATCAGAAGACGTTTGCCCAACCCTAACTGCCTGTTCCTCCACCTGTAGACAGTCAACCACATCAGAGGCGTCGCCGGTATCAGAATTACTGTCACTGAAATCACCAGTGAAAAGAAACCCAGTGAAAGACGCACGAAACGCACACCTGCACATCTCCAATCTGCGCCCCGCCTTGTTGCCCGTGACGGCAAACCTTAGAGCTCCCTAAAAATAATTGAAACGAGCAGCGTGGACCAAAGAAAACAAAGGAGGCGAAGAAAAGCTCCCATTTAGCTTTTCTCATTAGTCAGAGCGTACGGACGGCAGGAGTGACGTGGATTTGGTCATTTCGCGCCGCCTTTGTTCCCCAGGTGAGATTTTAAACAGGAGAGTATGTTTTCTCAGCAGAAGGGGGCCACAAACGTGTCCTCGCTCTGCACGGGGACTCAAAACTACGCCGAGAAAAAAGGAGAAACTGGTTTGATTAATATGCGATTAAGGATGCTTAATCATTCAGCCCCGCTTTTGACAATTCACTTTGAAATATGACATTTTAATGACTTCTTTAAGTGTGATCGGGGGATGTCGTGCTACCAAAGTGCCCCCCCCCCAATAAAAAACCCCAGCTCTGTTTAAATCCTCACATTTCTGCCTTCCTAACTGTGACAGAGTGACATCATGCTGTTTTGTGTGAGTGCAAATTGTAGCCTCCTCTGCACCATCGGGAAATGATGCGCTGCACGGGTAGGAGGAGAGAGAGGAGTGCATGTGTGTGCGTGGAGGGGTGTGTGTGTGTGTAGTTGTGGTGGTGGAGGTGGAGGTGGTGGGTGTGGGGGGGGTGCTTGGCTCTGCATCCTGCCAACAGAGGGGGAACCTGTTTCTCAGCTGCAATTTCGAGACAAAAGCAGTCGTGTGCAGCGTCTTCGCCCCGAAATGTCAAACGAGGAAGTGCAATAAGACACACACGCACACGCACACACACACACACACACACACACACACACACACACACACTTTAGAGCTGCAATCGATTAATCAGCAGGAACGTTCAACAATTTTGGGGTATTTCCTGAGCAGAAGCGACAGTGACATTGACGTTTTTTGCTTCCAGCTTCTCAAACGTTGAGAATATGCTGCTTTTCTCTGTTTCCTGTGATTGCAGCTCAAACATCTTTGAGATCTGAAGTGGTGATCAGACAAAAGAAAACATTCAAACAAACAAGAAATCTTTTTTTTCATAGTTTTTTTTCCCCACATTTTATAGTCCAAGACTGATGAATCCATCAAGTTATCGCCGACAACTAACCCGCGACTAAGAGATGAATCTGGTTACTTCATGTTCAGAGAAAAATGCCATCGCACTTCATAATCGTATTTTTAGAAGTGACATTTTCAAGCTCAAGGTTTCATCATTATTTTAGCTCAACCAACCATCCAAAGTCAAGGCTTTTCAGCATACTTTGATTTGAGACAAGCAAAGGCAGCGAATATTCATATTACAGAAGGTTGAGTAATTAAAATGTTCAGCTAACAAGTGACAGTCTAGTTTTAGATTGATGGACTGAGCTTTACGTGTCCTGTCCATACTTTGGCATGTTGGAAAAGAACCTGTTGTGTGAGAAAAACCTGGACCCATGAGGGCTGTTTTGAGTTTTTCTGCAGGCTGCTTCTGGAACAATCCTCACAATCGACCATCTTGTCGTCTTTCACCTCGATTCAGTTGAGAGGAAAACAATCGCTCTACAACAATTAGCAAAAACGTGCAATGTGGTTTCTTTCGGTCAATATTGCGCGGCCCCCTTTTGGCTCTCGGTTTAAGAGAACAACATTTCAAGTCCCTTCTGCTTTGTAGTTTCAGCCAACTCATTCAGGGCTTCAGATGAGAGGGCCAGCCCACACCAACAGCTTACACCTTCTGGAGTGAGACAGTAATAGCTTTACCAACGAGGGCCGGTGCACAATATAAACACAAGTCCTCTCTCTGCGAGGAGAAAGACAAATCACGACTCACATCATCATCCACACACACCAGCAGGCTCACCCTAAACAGTCATTAAGTGAACGTCCTCGCCTCAAATGAAAGTGTGGAAACACAATGGCTTCAAAGAAACAAGTTTTTTTGGGCCTGTTTGATGTTTTGCAGCCAGAAATACCCAACAACAGAGACAGTTCCTGTTTCAGAGGTGGGCCTCCAGGTCTTAAACTGGAGGTGATAAATATTAAACTGTCAAGTCCCCTTTTGTTTGGGAGAGCAGCTACAAGAGGCAGATAAGCAGCAGTTACTCTCCAGTGCACTGACACACTTCACGGTCACATTACTCCTCCAACTGAGCCCATCATCACTTTGTGCACTGCTCCTCAATCTAACACCCATCAGAAGAAAAACACGAAACTCCAAGCTTGTTTCCAGGTGTTTCTCACAACACGTGGACATGCATCTCCATCAAGTGGCTCCTCACTGGCTCTCAGGGGGAAAGCAGAGCCTGACTGTGTCTCATCAGCAGGATTCTCACACATAAACAAAACAAAACATTTCAGCAGACACACTGAAGCCTGTCTCTCTTACCACTTGAATTCTTGCCGCAGATGAGGTGCTGGTAGGTCTGCAGCAGACCCCAGATCTCCGAGTCGTTGCTGATGGCTTGCTCCAGCGACTCCAGCGTCAGCTTGGGGATCCCGTTGTCCCTCTCCAGCAGCGCGCTGCGCAGGACGCGGCCGAGCACCTCCCTGAACAGGCTCTCCATGCAGGCGGTGAGGTAGATGGCGGCGTGCTCGTGGATCCTGAGGGCCACCCGGCTGTCCACCATCCACCTGAAGAACTTGCCCACGGAGAAGACCAAGCCGCAGCGCTCCGACTTGCCCCTGCTGAACTTGTCCCCGGTGCTCATGTTGTAGAGGGACAGCGCGCTGAGGGCGGCCGTGATGCAGTTGACGGAGATGGTCCAGGACAGCACCACCTTGATGGCGCTCTGCAGCTCGTGCTTGGTGCACTTCGCGTAGCGCAGGCTGAGACGCTGCGCCTCGCGGGCCACCCGCACCAGCGCGCGGCCGACCAGCGCCGACAGCCGCGCCAGGACTTCCGGCGGCGGGCAGCCCAGAGCCAGCTGCTCGTCCTTCCTCAGCGCGCCCTCCACCTCGCTGAGGCTCCACGGCACGTCCTCCAGCTCGGGCAGCTTGGCGCACTGGCCCGAGCACTCCAGGATCTCCGTGTCCTCCGCCAGGACGGTGTTGACCGTGTCCAGACTGTTCTGCCGGCTGTGCATGGACTCCGTCAGATGCCAGCAGTTGCCTCCATGCGAGACGGACTGATGCGTGTCGGAGCAGCACAGCGACACGCTGGACGACCTGACCGAGTCCGCGGCTCCACCATAACCAGAATCAAGCGTTAAATCCTCCAGCGTCCTCACCGCGGTCTTACCCTTGCCTGCCATGACTGCGCCGCATACTGTTGGGTCTGCTGGGTCTCTTGGTCAAACGCCACAAACTCGTCTTCTCCTCTTTTTATCTTCTTCCCAGAGGGTTTTTATTTTATTTTTTATTTGTATCTCCCAGCTCAAAGAGCGAAACGACTCCACTTTTCCTCCTCCTCCTCCAAATGTGCGTCTGTGTGTCTCCGCCGGCTTGTGCCACAACTTCGCACGCGTAACCGGAGAGCGCACGGAGCGTCTCCGCCGCGCGCCGCAGCGCAGGCAGGGCTCCTGCGGGGGGGCGGAGCCTGCAGCCCCGCGGCCCGGCGCCAGCCAATCCGCGGGCCCCGCCGGCCGTGACTGACGCGGCCCGCCTCACCTCCCTGAAAGATACCTGGAGCTGCGTGGAGCGGCCGGTCTGTCGCTCACAGCCGCAGTGAGGGTGGAGAGGTGGATTCCCCATCGAGGAGACACATGGTGGAAATGTGAGGGGGGGGGGTGCACTAACACAACACATCCAACATATTTATTTCAACATGAAGGTGGACGGTGTTGGAGGGAGCAGTGCTTTTAAATCACCCAGATTTCAGGGGTCAGAGGTCATGCACTCATTTTATATATAGCTACGTCACTTATCACAGACTCATCAGCTCTCATAGGGGAAGTTAAGGGTGTGCAAAAGCTCTACAATTAAAGTAGAAATAACTAATGAAATTCAGACATGATAGATAGATAGATAGATAGATAGATAGATAGATAGATAGATAGATAGATAGATAGAAAGATAGATAACTTTATTGACCCCTGAGGGAAATTAAGATGTCATAGCAGGTAACAGATTCATAGAAATACAATACAATACAATTAAATATAATCAAATACAATAAAAGATATTTATACTGAGGTAGTATAAGGTAGATTAAGTGCAGTGGATGTCAAATATATATTCAGAAAAGATGGAAGTCTTGAGGCAAAACTTAACAAACCAACTTCAACAGGTGATGATGGTTTAACCTCAGTTAATCTCAGTTAGTAAGTTAAATTGCAGCATTTCTGGATGAAGTTCCCTTGTGAGAAGTGAAGTGGTTTCTGAATGGCCAAAAAAAGGTGAACTGCATCATCCTGGTTCCTTCAGTAAGAGGTGAAAAGTCACGCTGTAACCTTTGATGTCAGGTCCTCATGAATATTCTACTGTTTGAAGTACATCAGTCCAAGCTCAGAGATCAGAGGTGCCTCCAGCATCAGCTTAAGGTTTGGCTCCTTGTGCTGCAAAACACAACGGTTTCTCGTGAAAACAAAGAGCGTGGAGTTTGATTTGGAGGCAGTGCTGAGAGGAACAGTTGGCGGGCTGATGATTCATCTTTTCTGCTGGGGCTTCTCCTTGTACGTCTGAGCTGGACCAACCATCTGTCCACGCTGCCCGCCGTGCCAGAGGCCCTTTCATGTTTGCTTAGCATGACACCGCAGTGCCAGAGCTGGGGGGGTAAAAAAGAATTACTACACTGGAGTTTTTGAGAAATGATGATGTGACACCCACTCTTGCAGAATGATTGACAAGAGAGGGAGGTGGAGGGGAGGGGGGCTGTAAAGCAAATCATGTCAGTATCAGTAACAGCAGCATCACCTCAGTGTATGACGTCTGCTTTAGAGCAAAGTATCTGAACTGTTCATGTGAAAACCTTCCACATGGAAACACACTCTGAATGCTATTGGATGACACATTTTTGATAATAAGAAGCAGAATGGGAAGGTTTTTGTTGACTGACTGTTGAATTATTTAACTATTCACATAAGAGATAATCCGATAAGTGATGAGAGGGGAACTATTGTAACATGCACCTTTCATTTTAATCTAATTTTTCATCCTCTCATATATATAAGAGTTGTGTTCCTTTCTATGTAAGCAGATGCCTCCATTAGCACATCCCATCCTCCAGCCTGTGACACTGACTGAGTTCATCTCCAGCAGTCTGCCTTGAGCTCTTGATGCAATGCAGCATATCTTGCTGACTAACTAAGGTGAGAGCGGTGGAGGTGGGCAGCTGTCAGCTGCTTCTCTACATGCTCTGTGGTCCTCCGAAGCCTGTCCTCACGTATTAAGCGTTGGTTGCCTGGTAACAGCAAAAATGATCATGGTTTTCTCGGCAGGATGATAGATTGTTAGTGTTTTGCCAGCAGAATGAGTGGATCACGCAGGCATGCTTCCTTAGTCATCCTGTACAGTCACGTTTTGATATGGAAATGTATTAAATGATGTGTTTTTGTATTTTCTTTTGCAGTATATTCATTATGTGTGCATTAGCCTCTTTCTTTTGCTTCTTTTGAAATGCCATGTCCTCTACTCACAGGACTCTACTGCACAACTGGTACTTCAAAACTATGACTCATATTGAAATTTGTATCATTTATTGTCATATGATACAAAAAATAATGATTCTGGGGACATAGTGGTTCATCGACTGTAAAATACAAAAAATAAAAAAGTAAAAAAGTACATAATCCCTTATGATAACTGCATATTATCACCTATGGATGAAGTTATGATGGTGGCGTGATGTTGTACTGCCACCCAGCGGCCAACAGGCAGCACTGCCTCCACTGTCCAAGGCTGCAACTGCCAGCTTGCATAATTACAATCCATTTTATGTAAGAGAATATTGTGACGCACGTTTTATTTAAACATTAAGTAACAACTAATATAACGAAGATAAGATAGAATGATACACACTACTACTTGCAATACAATATAATTATACTTAATTGTGATTTAATATATAAATATAATGTATACATACTGTAAATGCATGTAACTAATATAGGCTGAGTTAGAGTAAGGTACTCTTTTAACATCTTGGTTCTAATGTCAAGGTTAATGTATTTGCATAGCAACTTTTTTCCTAAAAGTGAATTAAAAGTGGTTTACATGAACATGAAATAAATAAGGAAAAAAGAAAATAAACACGTGGCTATATGAATATGAAATAAATGACAAGCATGCATGATTAATTACTATTTAAAATGTGTGTGCAAATTTACGCCATAAAATGAACTTTGATCGCAGTTCAGACATTATAAACTCCTCTGTAAGTAATGTTTCATCCTCCAAAAACACAATTGACAGGAGGCTCATTTCTAAAATCAAATGCGTCAGTAGGAGTCCTACCATGCTTCACACACACACACACACACACACACACACGCCCTGTGACGCGTGAGGCCGTTCATGCCACACTTCATGTGCTTATCCGGGTTCTTTCATGTAAACAAGCAGCTGGGCTGTCTGGGCTTACGAGTGCACATAGTTTGCTCATGCGTTCAAAATGTTGCACTTTCACAAGCAACGCATATCTCCTAAATGTCAGTTCACATGTTATACAACCACTAACAGCTCATGTTTTATTTTTAACCCGCTGCTGTACGTGTAGTAAAGGCAAAATAATGCCACAGTCGTGCGTTCTCGCGTTTTTAATTGCGCTATTCTAAAGCCGAATTTATGTGAACTGCTTTTCTGACGTATTGAGGCGGTTTAAACTGAAAGAAGAGGTTACAATTTAGAAATCTCAGCAAAAGTGTGCTAAATATGCCTTTTCTCTTATGGCGGCCTCGCCTCTTTTTTTTAGGTCAGGAGGGAAGAAAGCACGCTGCAGAAACGTGACCACGTTGAGACACGCATTCGGCTGCGCGGACCAATCAGAGCACCGGAAAGCCGTGCGCGTCCTCGCGTGGGCGGAGTCACGGACGTAGGTGCGGTGCGCGGCTCGAGCGGTCATTCGCGGACGTTGGAGTGAAAAATTTGTCCGTTAAAGACGCAAAACAGCCGCAAAACAACCGGGAGGCGACCGGCGAAGCGACAGAGAGGGCTTAAAAACAGCTAAGTACCCACACAGGCCGAGTTAGAGCGACGAGTTAGACGATATCGAAGCGATAAACTGTATTTACATAACCAGCTTTCGCGGCGTCCGCCTCAGGTTGTCGCGCCGCCGCGTCACACGGTTGTTAGTCGTTACCGGTTGCCTCAAAACACACCCGGACGGTTCTTTACTTCATCTGTTTCACGTTAATAATGCCCAGCGACGCGTTTTAGTGCAGTTTTATGTCGCCGTGCGGTTTTTCTCCATTCAGAAAAACAAGTTATACAACACGCCACGCTGCGACCAGCCGCTCCGCCGGGTCCTAAAGCCCGCCGCGTCCTCGGCTGTCACGTTGCCGGAGAGCGCGCGTTGTCTCCGGGCCAAATGGTGCAGCAGCCGCCGGTTTCCAAATCCTTCCACATTATGGAAAAAATCCTGTTAGAGCAGGGTTAAACTTGGACTTGCACTTACATTTGGACTTTTTATCCCCTTGGATATATTATCACTTTTTTGTCTGTGGAGCGAGCTCAAAACAAACAGCCACAAACAAGAGACTTTTCCTGTTTTGTGTGTGTTTTTTTAATCATTCAAAAACGACAAAAAAGGAGTCGTCCAGTTGAGTAATGGTCATTAATACGATCCACTGGTTCAGGAAGGGCTTGCGGCTCCACGACAACCCGTCGCTCAAGGACTCTCTGCTGGGAGCGGATACCGTCCGCTGCGTCTACATCCTCGACCCCTGGTTTGCAGGATCTTCCAACGTTGGCATCAACAGGTGGAGGTGAGAAAACAGTCATATACATGCTCACACACTCGTATGCACGCTGTGGGATCCATGCACCTGTGGCTGCTTTGATTTCATGTCATGTCACGGGTTTTTAAAATCACATGCACTCATCACTTATTCATCTCTTTGCTCCCACAAGTATGTTTGCATGGCGTTATGATGGGAAATGCATCATGCATCTATTGTAGAGCTGTATATTTTGTTGGGTTATATTATTATTTTTTGTTACCTGTTTACTTGTTTTCTCAAGTAATTGGTTAATCGTTTGATCTGTTAAACATGAGAAAACAGTGAGGAGATGCCTTGGTTTGTCTGAGCAATAGATCTAACAATATTCATTTATTATAATGCAAGATCAAGAAAAGTGGCAACTTTTGGACTTTTTTGCTGGATGAATGATCATTTAAAGCTTTTTGTCATCAACTAATTGATTACTTGCGCTTGAATTGATCACTGCAACTGTCATTTAATGTGCCATTTATGTGTTGGGGTTCAGTTTGAGCAGTGAGCAATTGAACATGCTTCCAAAAGTGCATTTTTCTTTGCTGACATCCCACTTGAAGCTGAAAAGATTAGTCTAAAAAGCCATTAGCCAACTGACAGATAAGATATGAGCAGTTATTGATCATCAATGGATCTGTGTGAGTCACTTTTCAAGCAAAAGTGCCAAATAAATTACAGCTTTCAGCTTCTCAAGTGTGAGGATTTGCAGCTATTCTTTGTCAAACTGAATAGTTTGGGACTGCCCATCAGATAAACCAGCCTACTGGAAGACAACACCTTTCCATCATTGTTAGACAGGTTTGGACAAAGGGATTAAATGGTGAATCTAGAAAGTAATCAACAGATGAACTGATGGTGAAAATAATCGCTCAAAAGAAAAACATTTCCATTTAGTGTGACGCTTTAGTTCGACTCTGTCAGCATATTTTTCAACTCTGATGCTGAGTGCAACTCAGTTGTATCAAACTGGACTGTTCTGAAAGGCATATAGTGATATAAAGATATAAAAAAAATAGAAATCTTGTAAAGCCTTTGCACAACATTGTCAAACAGGTTTGATCTTACATTTTGTGGAAAAGAAGGACATGAGTTGCTACCATAGATCAAATAATATCAAACTCTTTGGTTTATATTATCTGGATTATGTCACACATACATGTACTTTCAGTTTGCGCTGCTCCGGTTATGTCATGAGATCTGAATCAAACTGTAATCACCATAAAACTAAACATCAATTATACCTTCACACATAATTATAGGAGGCAAAAATACAAGTATGGGTGCCGACTTCCCACACAATTTAAAATATTACTTTTTCCTCTCCTCAAAAGGTGAGTCAGATCTCAAATAGGTAAACAGTACTTAAGTTTGTTGAGCTTTACCTCCACCTCCCTGCTAGACTGTAATTATTATGAAAATAGATTAACATGCTTTATAGCCTTTTTTTTGTCATTGTAAAATGGTTCATTACTACACGATTCCTTATCTTTTCAGCCTGTTACAGACCACAGTCCTCATCATACATTGTATTAGAGTAAATGACAGTCAGATCATTAGTTATTTCTTCCGCAGGGATTAGAGACTTGGCAGAGACTTGTCCTTTCCGACACCTTCAGCGACTAAGACCTTTGAAAATGTAGCCGAGAGATAGAAATAGGGAAATGTCTCCAGACTTAATTCGTCCTCCGCATTTGCCAGAGCTGCGAGTAATGAATTAACAAGCTTTGTTTTAATCTCTTCACATTGTTTCCACATAATGAAAGGCTGTCTGTTCTTTACGTTTGGACAGAAGCACCCAAAAACAGAAGTTTGGATGTCGAATGAGATCATGTGGTCCAGTTAATCATGTCTGTTCTCTGAGTGTCTTGAGTTTGACTTGTATCCTCACATTTCATTGGCATAGAGACGATGCTTCATTTGATACTAACATTTTACATAACTGACATTTCAGACATTCAGCCAGCGTGTGTGTGTACGAATGCAAGATAGGGGCGATCAGTTCGAGTCTGCTGACACAAATGAGCATATAAAGCTTTACAGGCTCATGTGACAGAGATAAGAGCGAGGACCGTTACGGTTGGAGGAGAGTTTACCAGCGTACGGGCCGCTGACTTTGCCCCGTCCAGCAGACAGTCCGAGTAAACCTCCAGCGTTACGTGGCGAGTTTTTCCTGTCCCTGTTTCTACCCAGCTTGGTCTATGACCCAGACATTTATTCATCACAGCTTCACAAATTAGTGCATGCGGTGAGCTCCCTCTCTCCCTCGTGGAAACTTCAGATTTAGCAGACTCCACACGCGGCCGCCGAATGAAAGAGCTCCTTCCAGTAGGTGTGCCGCTGGATGTTGTTGTTTCCTTTCCCGCTGTGTGCTCTGGTTTGCATCGCGGCCCCATGCCGTCACTGGGAGAGTAGGGCAGCGGCTGCAGAGGCGCGCCTGTTATGGAGCATCCATGTTATGGCTCCACCGTTATGCAACAGCAGCCCGGGGTGACGCAGAGCTCACACGCAGATCACTCAGTATGCCCTGATTCACTCCCTTTTATTTAGGTTTTTTATGCAAACATCAGACAAGTACATGAAATAAAGAACCTTCATGTCTGAAACCAGTGCACAGAGAAAAGGTATTTTGAGAGTCAAAAGAGTTTATTTTTCTTCTGTGTAGTTGAACAATTGTTGCAAACAATAGATTTAATTTAACATATAAAGCTGCAACTTAGATTTAGTGGGGCAGGTTGCTAAGTTTACGGTGATTTTACCTTATATAGAAAGGTGCTGCTGTTACTTAGCCTTTCCTCATTGATGTCAATGTGGCAGCCAAAATGATAGAAATATCGGTCAGTATAATGCAGTGCAAGTCAACACTGTCACAACAAGCCGCCTCCATAATAATTATAAAGTTAAGTCCTTTTCCATTAAAAAAGAACATTATTACCTTCATAAAGGGAGGAGTTATTTATGTATTATGCTCCAGCTGTAGTGTCTCTGCAACATTTAGGTGTGGTTTGATATCTGTAAGCCACGACACTCAAACCAAGACAGGAGGATTGTGCAGTGAGTTCCAGTCATTTTTAATTGATTTAATTTAGGTCTAAGGAGGGATAAATCTCAAGTGAAGGAGGTGGGTCAATGACAGATGACATAACCACAGTAACTTTCCTGACGCCCTCCCTCCCCCCAAACATCTCCACGAGTGGCGCAAGTAGGTCAGTGTGTTAGTAGTAAACCTCCCACCCGTCTCATCTGTTTGACCTACTTCTTCTCTCCTGTTGCTGCAGTAGACCCCCGACTATCTCTGGTGATATGTGCAACTGTGAGCATTAATCCGAACACAGCTGCGTCCATCTGATGTCTCCGTCAATATGTTAGTCTTCAAACTGTTCATGCATGATGACCGAGATCTGCCGGGTGGTCCACGATAACAAAAGTCCTTTCTATTCAAGTGAAAATGTCTGCGAGGGTGTAATTAGTGTGCCGTTGCTCCATAAAACAGTGTTTATAACAAGCAGGAGGAAAGTAGGAGTATCCATGACAGAGGAAAAATAACAAAAAACAGACATGGATGATTTTTTTTTTTTTGGTGCATTGCAGCACAGCTTTGTCTTTATCCAAACACTGTAGATGAATATAGATTGAGCTGGCTGCTCTCTGTTTGGAGCCAGGCAGTCTGTGTTTCACAGGCAGCTAACAACATGCAAGCATGTGACCAAACTCAATTCCTGGACGGGGCTGATAAATCCGGCCGGGATGTGAGAGGTTTATTCAGCGGCCATCAGATAAGACTGTGGTTGTAAGTTTCCAGATGTGAATGTGCACAGTGTAACGGCTTGAAAGTGGAGCAGGGTGTTCCTGGAAAAACATTACTCAGTGAATGTTAAGTGAACAAAAAAATCCACTCAGCTACTTCTCAACTGTTCAAAAGAGGAAATCAGCACTGAGAAGCTCACATACAACAGAAAAGGCTTTGACAATTGTTTCTGTTTTCATATCATCAAAACGCTGGTGCTCTTGAAAATCTATTTCATGGCATCTTCCCATCTGCTCGAACAGCAGCTCCAATTTTAAAAGTCAGTGTGACAATATCACAACATCATGATCAGCCATCATTTTATCTGTAATATCACAATCTAAGTCATGTCCAGAACTTTAACTACTGTGATTTTGTTTTTGTGAGCAGACAGATGTAGAACAGACATGTCACATTCATGGAAAAGAAACAGCAAACCGTCTTTTAAAGATGGATTTAAAAGTCTCGTGCTGATTAACGGGGTTCAGCAGTCATGCAAAGAAGGCGCTCCACCAGAAACATCTCTAAATGCACAGCAGGGGACAGATTATACAGATTATTTTTAAAGATCTTAGTTTGGATAATAAGTTAGTTTAAATCACCTTAATGTTGTAGAAAATCAGCCTACAAAAAACAACACTGCTTTATCAGGTATAATTTATAACGGAAGAACATATTTGATTAAATTACACATCAGTTGATTTTAGAATTGTTCTGACATTTGCCACACAGTGCTGTATGACAGTATTACACATGATTTGCTTTTAAACACGGACCTACACTCAGATTCATGACCTACAATATTATCAGATCAGAATTTGACAGAATCAGTTTCTACATTTGACTGTGACGCTCTTCAGATGAAAAACAACAACATCCACCCAGTCTATTAAAAAATGTCACAGAGGCTGCTGAAATCAACGTACAGTTGCACATTTATGACACTTGCTGCATCATAAGACAGCTTCGCCATCTGTGAAAAGTTGTCAGGGCAGCCGCACTGCACCCACTTGGCTTTCATATCAAATAAAAGACATGCTTAGACGCGGAGAATACAGGAAGCTTCCACCTACGAACTTTGGTACCTATAGCAACAGCACGGGAAGCACCACATTACTGCCGCTCAATCTGCCGCCCTGTGTGGACCTGTGGGAGTGTGCGCTCTGATGTTTACAGTCTGTATTTCTTTATTTTTAGAAAGATTCAAGGCAGTGTCGCAGTGTCACTTCTGTGATAAAATAAAGAAGTAAAACAGTAAAGACTTTGTCTCAGAAGTAAGAGAAAATCTGTGTTTGCATTGGTGGGGTCAGTGCGTTTGGTTTGTTCATGCTCGTTGACGTCATGAACAGCGATGATTAAACTCGAGTGGATGCAGGTTGGTTGACTCATCATGTCTGCATGATTCAGCCTCAACGATGAGTTCAAGGCCCATCGTTTTTAAATTATTGGTGTATCACTGTCAGTGCTTATACTTTTGCTTTGCCTGAGCACAACAACCTGCTTAGCTTGTTTATTCACCCAAAGTAGGAGGTCAAATTGGCCTGTTACTCTGTTTGGATAACAAAGATTAAAAACCAGCGCCCTCGAGTATAATCTTTTCACTCAGAAATGCTGCTGGTTTCAGGTTATTTGTCATTTGTAACAATGAATCATGTGAAGCGAGAAAAGTTCATGTAAAGAGGCATTTTTCAGATTTTATGTAAGAGGACATGTTTGCGCTTCAAGCTAAAGCAAAATCCGCTCAAATGAATTCATACATTTTAATAGAGCGTGGCGTTTATGCAACAGAGCAGATCTGAATTAATAAAGAGCCCAGTGGACATACGAGCTCAATCACACAGTCATATGACACAAATCAAGGCGGAGAAAGTGATTGGTTTGGTTGGTTAACTCAGATGAAGCTGTCACCGCAAATCAAGCTGTAAAGTGCCGCAATTTACTTTTCACATCATCTGCAAGTCGTATTCTCAATTAGTTTACCAGTTGTTTAGAAAAAATAGAGATGAATATCCATCACATTCTTTTTCCAAATATATTCAGTTTACAATCGTAGAGGAGGAGCAGATACTCAAAGTCAAGACCATGAGTACCTGTTACAGCGGTTGTGTAAAATGCTGATATGTGCTTTGGTCGCTTTGTCTTTATTATCTCTGGTCGCACAGCTACACCACAAACTGTGCTGCACATCAGTGAGCTCTGACTGAAAGGAAGTATCTTGATTGTGTCAGATATCTAGTTCACTGGGTTAGTCAACAACAGATTTTCACATCTGTTTAAATGTGTTCAACGTTTTGTCTCAACGAAGATCTGACTAACATCAAAATGTTGTTCATTTGCTTAGTTCTATGCTTTGGATTATTCCTTATTCTCTTACACATTTGCACTTGCATCTGATATCTACGTCCAATTTCTATTTTTCCTCCCAGTAAAACAGATATTATTATTCATCCTGCCCAAGCCCAGTCTTGAATAAAGCAGAAGGGGTAGTTTATTCCTATAAGTATGTGATTTAGACTTTTCTTGTCGTGGGAAAAAGCCCAATGCTGGCCCGCAGTCTTACAACAGGATATTCTCAGCTGCTTTTATTTGTTTTGTAATAGTTGTCCAGTCCAGTTCCCTCTTTGTTCAGCCTGTGATGGTGTTATCTAACCAGCAGTGGCACATTTACCAGAATTTGGCTGCTTCACCTCCATTAAGGCGGCTGCTCGCTGACATCAGCCCGTTTCTGCTGACTCACACAGCAGAGACGTTGTCGAGTGTCCGTGTTGTCGTCACACGTTTTCATCCCCCGGCAGGACATTTTAGTAAAACACTTTATGGAAACATTAATGAATGCAGAGCTTATAGATTTACTCGACTGCAGCACTTAGTGATCCAAATCTCAAATCTCTCTTTTGTTATGTTCTCAATTGTGCAACAGTTATAAAAAGGAAATTAAAGCTCCTCTTTATGTCATCAGTTGTCACTGTAAATACAGTCTATGTACATTAACTGCACCTTTGGCTGCATCCTTATTTTAGTTTCATGAGTGCTAAAGGAAGAACTGCATGCTGTCAGGTAGGAATTAAATTTAGGAAATCTAATCTGCATGTTTCGAATCTGAATGCAGGTGACTGTTGTTCTGCAACAGGAACAAGCATTTGTCTGTTTCCCCCTTTAGTCAACTCATGGCAAAAATGAGAGTTTGTTTAATTGGGTCAGATCTTCAAACTTTGGCAGACTTCTTGTGTGCAAACTCAGTAATATTTTAATTCAGGAAACTGATTTTTGGCGTGGGTTGTCTGAATAGATTCAGCTGAATCTTGCTGAATAAAATTTGCATATCAAAGAGCAAATTTAAACTGCTGTTTTGCATCTTGTCAAATCCGGTACAAGTTAAAATAATCTCCCCTCCCTGTCAAACAGAGTAGGAGTTTTCTTTCTTTGAAACTTTGATTGCAAGTAACATGACATCCCTTTTTTCAAGCTTCAACATTGTAAGCGTTCGTGACATGGCAGCATGTTTTTCAGTGTTTAATTTCATCCTTTTAACCGCGCTTTCTTCATTCCTGTGGTCCTCCAGGTTCTTACTGCAGAGTCTTGAGGACTTGGACTCCAGCCTCCGTAAGCTCAACTCTCGTCTGTTTGTGATTCGAGGCCAACCCACTGATGTCTTTCCCAGACTGTTCAAGGTGACGGGGTCGTTTGATTTAAACGTAAAGCTTAACTCTCCACAGTGCTGTACACAGTGTTCATTCTATACTGTACCTAAAAATCCCCTGTTTTTCTCCAGGAATGGAAAATTTCTCGTTTGTCTTATGAGTACGACTCTGAGCCGTTTGGGAAAGAGCGAGATGAGGCAATTAAGAAGCTGGCCTCTGAGGCTGGAGTGGAGGTGACAGTTCGCATCTCCCACACACTCTATGACCTGGACAAGTGAGTTAATGTCGCCGCTTAACACATCTGCTTTAAAAACATCTGTGAAACACCATTATCAGTGCGTCTGTTTGGCCTGTGACTCTGTTTCTGTGCTCATTTTGCTTCTGCAGGATCATAGAGTTGAATGGGGGTCAGTCCCCTCTCACCTACAAGCGTTTCCAGACCCTCATCAGTCGCATGGATGCGGTGGAGCTGCCCGCAGAGTCCATCACGGCTGAAATCATGGGGAAATGCTCCACGCCACTGTCAGACGACCATGACGACAAGTTTGGGGTCCCCTCCTTAGAGGAGCTGGGTGAGTGGGGAGGTGTGGGTTCACATGAAGCTTTAAAACACGATCACACATGCTCCAAACTGAAATGTAAAACTCTAGGCAGGATTTTAAGGTGTTTTTTTTTTCCTGTAGGTTTTGATACTGAAGGTCTGTCGTCCGCTGTGTGGCCGGGGGGAGAGACTGAAGCCCTCACACGACTTGAGAGGCATTTGGAGAGAAAGGTCTGTAAAATCAGATAAGATGAGGCAGATGAGAAATTTTTGAAGATCTTGCTAGAGAGAAAAAAAAAGAATCCTCCCGCTCCTTTTCAAATGTGCCAGCTTTAATAGAAAACCCTGTACTCTCATTTCTTATCTGATCATGTGACTGTGTTGTTGTCAGGCGTGGGTGGCCAACTTCGAACGTCCCAGAATGAACGCCAACTCGCTGCTCGCCAGCCCGACAGGCCTCAGCCCGTACCTGCGCTTCGGCTGCCTCTCCTGTCGCCTCTTCTACTTCAAGCTCACCGACCTCTACAGGAAGGCAAGTCATTAAACATCTCAGTCTAAACACATTCATGAAAGGAGGTCATATAGGCTGCTGCACAGTGAGACTGGTGTTAAGACAGTGCTTTATAGATGTTTGGTATCTCAGTATTCTCAGCAAATCACTTTAACTTCAAGGAACTTTCTGGCAGTTTTGGAGGAAATAAAGCCCCGATGCCTTATGTCTTTACTGCAGAAACAGACTGAACCATCTGAGAAACAGCTGAGAATAAACCAACACCAAGAGGACTCCTCTGTAGTACTAATACAATTATTCAAATGTTAAAAGTTTTATAGATTCAAAAGATTTCCTGACATTGTCACTTCAGTTTTACTGTTTATGCTACTTTTATTTAATTTATATGTACAGAAGACGTTAAAGCACACTGTTACTTTAGTCAGGTTTAACTTCTAGAGCACATTTAGGAGCGTTTTAATGTTCCTGTTGTTTATGTCGCCACCTAAAGGTTTCCACTTTGTTATGTAACAGGGTGAGTAGTCCACAGCAGTCTGGCTTTGTTGCACCGGCTCCCTCTTGAGGTGTGATGTCGTATAATCGCACTCCCTTGCAAATGTTTACTTAAAAAAAAGTTTTCCCCCCTATTAAGCTAATGTCTCTGATTCGTCAGTTTAGCTGTAGCTGTGTAAGTTTGATGATTTAGCCCCAAAAGCTACAGCCCTGATGTAGAGAGGAACTTTCCCCTCCAGCTTAGATAATTACTGCTGACTAAGAAAACACTGTTAGACCACTATTGGTACCTACACATATCACATTTAATGACCACAGTCAAGTTAACAAAAAATTATGTTTCTGTCATCAATACTTCTGCCTAAAAACACAGGTATAAAATAATTTTCTTATTCTTACTGTTTTCTTCCTATAAGTTAACCACCTGAACACTCCTTTATAACAAATAAACATAGTAAAAATAACTTGATTTTCTTAAAACAAACATATCATCTCTTCTTCATCCCCACCAGGTGAAGAAGAACAGCTCCCCTCCGCTCTCGCTGTACGGTCAGCTGCTGTGGCGCGAGTTCTTCTACACGGCGGCCACCAACAACCCCTGCTTCGACAAGATGGAGAGCAACCCAATCTGTGTTCAGATCCCCTGGGACCGCAACCCTGAGGCGCTGGCCAAGTGGGCGGAGGGCCGGACCGGCTTCCCCTGGATCGACGCCATCATGACACAGCTGAGGCAGGAGGGCTGGATCCACCACTTGGCCCGGCACGCCGTGGCCTGTTTCCTGACCAGAGGGGACCTGTGGATCGGCTGGGAGGAGGGCATGAAGGTAGAACACATGGAAGACTTTGATTAAGATTACTATATTTTTCATTTCCCTGCACATTATTCCCATTTTTCTCCTCAGAACTGACTGATCCATTCACAGATTTCACAGAAAAATACTCTCACAAGTACCTCTGTTTTGTATTTACACCCAGACAAAGTTGTCATGCCACACAGAAAAACACTTTTCACTGCAGTTTATAGTAAATGGGGTTCTCTAGCCAATAAAACATATTACAGAAATGTTTTCTGGTCTTAGAAATTGTAAATAAATATTAAAGATGATTGATCCTTAGAGATTCACTACTGCTTGAACCACATTTAATCCAAAGTTTTGCATTAGTCATTTAGATTTTTATCCATTATGCAAAAAACAGATACATTTCCTGGTTTAGTTATCTAGAAACAAAAATAAGTAACCATATCCATTTTAGCAGTAGGAGCCAGGAAGAGAAAAATCAGATAATCAGATTTGTTTAAGTTTATCTTTGCTCATCTGTGTGTGTTCAGGTGTTTGAGGAGCTGCTTCTGGATGCGGACTGGAGCGTGAACGCAGGCAGCTGGATGTGGCTCTCCTGCAGCTCTTTCTTCCAGCAGTTCTTTCACTGCTACTGCCCCGTCGGGTTCGGCCGGCGCACAGACCCCAATGGAGATTACATACGGTACGCTGGCATTAAGCCCTGTATTTGGGCCTTGTATATTTACAGGGTCTTTTAAATTGTATAATAAGCTGTATCGCAGTATTATTCATTTTAAGTATGTAGTGTTTCATCCAGGTTTATTTTTTTGGTGAGATTGGACAACTTCTAAAAGATCTTCTTAAAAAAACTACTGGGTAAAAAAAAGTTTCCACCTTCCCAGACGAGTCACCAGTGATAATTAAAACTCAGATATACAGTACTTGGCCTTCAAACCAAGAACTGACTCATATAATTGAACAGGTAAACTGGTTGTGGCACCAAGAAAACAAACAGTTTGTCTGTGTTTTATAATCTAACCGGTCATTACTGACATGCTGATAAAAGACATGCTCACTGAACCTCTGCATTTTTTCATTCAGGCGCTATCTGCCCATCCTGAGAGGCTTTCCAGCAAAGTATATTTATGATCCCTGGAACGCTCCGGAGAGTGTGCAGAAAGCAGCCAAATGCATTATCGGAGTGCATTACCCCAAACCCATGGTGCACCACGCGGAGGCCAGCCGCCTCAACATCGAGAGGATGAAACAGATCTACCAGCAGCTCTCCTGTTACAGAGGCCTCGGTAAGGACATGCACATTCAGAAAGAGAAAACACCTTTCAATATTAATACATATCTATCGATCTCTGTCTGCCTCATTACAACTAAGATCAAATACCAAAAATATAATCTTTTAAAATGAAGAATAAAGAATAAATGGCTGACAAGAAGCTGCACGGGGACCTTGAAGTCATTTCAACTCAAGAGTTAAAATCTTCAAAATCAACTTGAAAATGAAACAGTTATAATAAAGATCTAATAAAGATTTGCATGTCATCTTGTTTATGCAAAGTCAACAAACCTTTATTAAGCTGTCGACTGGCTGTTTTTTGTCTTCAGGACTTTTGGCCACAGTTCCGTCCAACAACAGCGGAAACAGTAACAGCGAGACGGGTTTCTCTGCTGAGGCGACGCACGAAGCTGCAGCTCCATCTGGTCAGTGTCACTGTACCTGCAGCAGTCCTGGCTTCTTCATGACTTCCTCTTCAGTCTCTGGCAGCGAAGCTGTGTCTAAAAATAGGATTTGTTTTCCGTTTTGCTCCGACAGGCTATCAGATGCCGGTTCACTCCCAGGGAGACTGGCAGAGCGGCGTCATGATGTACCTGCAGGACGATTCCCAAACCAGCATGGGCACACACCAGCAGGGTGGGGAGCCTCACATTTAATTCATCTGATTCATCTGTCGCCCTCATTTTTTCCTGCCAACACTTCTTCTCTGCTAATCCCTGAAACTTGTTCACACTCCAGGTTACGCCGGCACCAGCAGCAGTATGATGTGTTACACCCAGAGCACGCAGCAGATTCCCGGTCCTGCAGCTCAGAAAGGTGAGAGCTTTTTGTTTTACTGCAGCTGATGAGTTCATTAATTCGCTTCTACTTCAACCCCTTTATCGTAAGTTTGCCTCTTTTTTTATACTTGAAAGATAAAAAAACTGTATTTTCAGGGCAGATATTAAACTGCAGTTTTCTTTTCTTTTCTTTTCTCTTTTTAGGAGCTGAACACCACTGCCCCCCTCAGACTAGTGGGAAACGACACAGCGAGGACTCTGGAAATGGCTCTAAAGGCTCTAAAGTCCAAAGACAGAGTAGCCACTAGAAAGGTCAGTAAGAAGCTTTGGTCAAAGTTAATCTTACTGACATTTGACGCAAATGAATTTTTTTCTTCTCAAACATGTTGAGTAAAATCGATACATAAAGTTTTCTTCCTTTGTTTCTTTTTCTCATTACAGGAGCGTCCGCAGACTTTCTGTCGGTCAAACTGCGAACGCCACCGACACAAAACGGAAGCAGAGACTTGCATTTTTGTTAAAGCACTACACTGCTGCATGAACACAACTTCAAGAGGAGCACTCAAAGCCCACCATCAAACACACTCACAGCTTCTCAAGTAACAGGACTGTAAATTATCACGTGGACTGAGCAGCCCGGCCAGTGCCAACGTCACTGGAGCGGCTGTTACACTGTGCTCGTGTTTTTGGGTTGATATTGCCTGGACAGAAGTCCTTGTGTATATAATGAATTTGCTAATTTCAGCTCACATACAACTTGTACATATTTGGATATTGTATGTGTGTTTTCTCTCTTTGTGTAGCCATAGACCCATTGATATATTTTTGATATGAGAAATCATTGTGGATGGATCTTTCTTTTTGGAAAATTTTCAATAAAAAAAAAAAGAAAACATTTATAGACCGTCCATTCCAAAAAAAACCCCACAAAAAACAGTGATAAATCTTGTATCTATTCTAATACAGCTGCCTGTCTCATTTATTCTACTTCCCAGTTTCCTCCTTTTTGAGCCATCCAATGTATCTTTCAACAGGAGAGTGTATTGATCATTTCCTTTCTCTATCTCAGTACTAGTTGGCCTCGTTTTATTCCTTACCACTGTAGAGGCAATGTCAGTATGACGTTAACTGTCAAGTTATTGTCGTTGTCGATGGTTATTGAGAAAAGGCGATGGGAATAGAGTCTTCATATCATGGTGCGCCCCCACCCCTCTGTATAATCCCCAATAAATGTACCACTGGAGAGAACTGCTTCACTCGCTTCTTGTTTCTTCTCAGTGTGCTTGTTTAATTAAAACTGGGTTAAATATAAAAATGGTTTCAGTCTATTATTTGAAGCTCAAGTGTTGACAAGAGACAAATTGTAATTATATTTAAAAGATTACTTTTATTTCTCCTTTGCCATCTTCAGTTATCACATCTTGTTAATTACAGTAGCGAATCTTTATTTACAAGAATATCAGCCAGCAATTGGTTCATTTTGAGGGATCACTGACTCAACTTTTAGTATTCTTTGACATACCTGTTGTATAAAGTACATTTTGGAGTTTGTAAATGTCACAGTGTCATTGAGCCTCTGCGTAAAATCAAAGGACCCCAATGCAGGCAACGAAGTCTTTCTCAATGCTCTCAGTCCAAGTGCTGTATTACTGGAGGTTTTGGTGTTTCAAACTGCCTTCCCTCTTCATGCATCTTGCACGAAGGGAAATAAGCATAAAAAAACATTCACCAAACTTTTTTTTTATTTAACCACAAACCCTGTCCATATAACGGCGTATTCAGTAGATGAACATATTCTGACATTCACTCCTCGGCGGTCCTGAGCGGAGCTACGGGGTTGAAGAGCGGCCGCTGCTGCCTGAGCTGCAGCTTCCCGTAGCTCATCTCAAAGTCCTTCTTAGTTCCCACGATAACGTCCAGGCTGCCCGAGCGCACGTCGTACCCGTAGGACGCCAGCTTCTGGATGCGATACAGCACGATCTGCGTGGTGAGCTCCATGACGGTGGGAGACTCCTTCACCTGCTCCACGCTCACGCCAACGTCCATCAGTCCCTGGAAGCGGCCCATCAGGACCGGCAAGGAGTAGTACAGGATGGCCGGGCAGCGGATGATGATTTGCTTGAGTTCGTCTTTGGAGCAGGCGAGAGCCCCCTCGACGTAGGTCAGCGCCTGCTGCATGGCCTCCGGCTGCAGCTCCGCGATGGAGGCTCTGAGGCTCGAGACCAGGCTC
Source organism: Amniataba percoides (assembly GCA_037176925.1). Taxonomy (NCBI): domain Eukaryota; kingdom Metazoa; phylum Chordata; class Actinopteri; order Centrarchiformes; family Terapontidae; genus Amniataba; species Amniataba percoides. The sequence continues at coordinate 3,771,716 of JBAJHX010000002.1, read as the reverse complement.
AGGAGCTCCTCCGTGGTGAAGCCCTGCTCCCTCAGGAAGCCCAGACTGTCCCTCCAGGCCTCGGCGGGCCGCAGCAGGATGTACGGGTTCTGGCTGAGGAGCTTCTGCAGCCAGAGGCGCAGGTTGACCTCGTCCCCGCCCAGGTCCAGGTAGGTCTCCCTCAGGGTGTGGATGACCTCCTGGTTCCGCTCCACGGGCTGGCTGAAGCTCTGCGGGGCGCTCGCCATCAGCTTGCCGATGATCCTCTTGCTCAGGCGGAGGCTCTGCAGGTACAGGATGTTGGCCCGCTGGTTGTTGTGGTGGGTTAACGTGAAGAAGGAGGCCGGGAACTTCTCGATGATGCTCATCAGCTCGCGCCTGTTGGGGCACACGGACACCCAAAGGTCTCGCTGGGCGGCCACGTCCTCCGGCCGGCACAGGACGGCCTCGGGGTGGGCCTCCAGGATGCGGCTGATGATGCCCGTGTCCGCTCCCATGTCCCTCAGCAGCTCGGCCGTTTCCGACACGTACGCTGAGCTCTCCGACAGAACCCAGGCCTTCACCTTGCGAACCTTTCGGATGTCCACTGACAGTTCGTACAGGGAGTCCACCGTGTGCTGGTTCTCCGGCCTCTTGGTGGGAGACGTCACCGTGGAGGCCGAGGCCGAGGGAGGCAGGAGGAGCCTCATCCTCGGACAGTAGCTGCATAGCGAGGCGGTGGTGACGCGAAGCATCGTTGATAACTGGTGGAGAACAAGAAACATCTGTGAGTACAGAGAACATGGAGGGAGTCCTAATCAGATTTTGGAAATTAAATTAGGGACTAAGTATTTATGTTTAAACCTGCAAGAGGACTTTTTACAACAAATACTGCAGCCTTCAGGCTTAAAAAAAGACTTTATATGATCTTCAGTAAAGGTTTACAGGTGCCCACTGCATTTACGCTGGGCACACATGGTCATTAAAATTGAAGAAAATCTCAAAAGTACCAAACATTTATAATTTCTTTAAACCTAATCTGACACAATCAGATGACTTGCTTTTCAAAACAGCTGTTTAAAATCCAAAGATGTTTAATATATTCTGAAAGGATCCAGAAGAAAACAGGAAATATTTGCATTTGGGCAGCTGGGACCAGTGATTATTTTGATATATTTTGTATTTTCAAGACAGATAAAACTGTGATATTTTACTAGTAAAAATAAATTATTGAAAGACTGATTTTATGCAGACTGACACATTTTTATGATCCCTACAACCAAAGTAGCTATAACACACTGTGAAAATACTCAAATGCAAGTCAAGGTCTTGTAATCAACTTACACTCATTACTTTAAGTACTCAGACTGAGAAGTCTTTGTAAATATTCCCTCTCTGTGTGTTTTTGTTCTATCTGAAAAAAACCAACACATAAAATAATACAATGTATAAAATAATTATAATGAGCTTACAGAGATACACACATGAATGCACCAATAATTACAATGCAGTAAATAAGTCTTTATGTTCTTTTACTTTAAATGCAGGTCTCTTACATGCAATGTAGTACTTAACTCCAGTAAAATATCAGATTACTTTTTCTATCACTGCTGAAAAGTAACCAAAGCAGGCAGACGTACATAGAGGAGTACTGTAAGTAAATGTACTCGATTACTCGGTTTCTGTCTGTTTGTGAGTCAAACTGAAGGTCTGAAGGTGCAGCTCATGTTAAAAAGCTTGCAGATGTCCTGAGAGGACACAAACAGAGGGAACACTTTGTTTGAACACTTTGTCCTGTGGCAGGCCTGCTGAGATGAGACGTGTTGTGTTTGAGCTGCATCACAAACATGCTGCAATACGACAAACCACAAATACACGCGACACAGCACACATAAAAACACATCTGATGATGAGTTAAGTGATAATAAAGCACCATTTTACCAGATCTGGAGTCCAGAGGACACCGATGTTACGGCATCAGCTGCTCCGCTTTCATAACAGCAGAGGACGGAGGGGGCGGAGTCACGGAAACACATGAGAGACACGTGTCTGCGTGAGTGGGCGGGGCTTAGCGGCCAGTCACGCCCCCTCCCCAACCGGATGTACTTCATTGATCACACCTGGCATCAGTGAGCTGAGCTGCACAGGTAGAATCAGGTCTGAGTGAAATAAATCATCACTTTATATGATTTGAGGGAAATATTGAGGGGAAGTTGCAGTGCTGAGGGAACAACTTGTTTTTTAAGAGGGTTTTTACTTTTTGTGGAGGCGTGTTTGTTAGTTTTAGGTGATTTCTGATCTGAGAAATCTACATTATTTTTGTTTTCTACACCGAGACCACGTTGAAGCAGGTACAGAAAAAAGAAAACACACTGCACTAGATTATCCAGAAAGATTATTTAAAGAAAAAATTTAGCCTTTTTAAAATTTTTATTTGTTAAAATGCACTTAGAGCACATTGGAACAGGTCACTTGTAAAAAATAAAGTTAAACTTGTCAAATCTGGATTAGATTATCACTGAGAGGCTGAGGAGTGTTTGTTATGGTATATTAAGAAGTGTTTTTGATGCCTCTCTGGAATAATTGAGTCCAAATCTGAATAGTCTGATAACTTAATGAGATCTAATTCATCACAATTACAATTCATCATAGTTTCTTTATATGTTTTGTATGTACAAACATTCATTTTTAAAACAACAATAAGCGATATTACCAGATAAGTGTAGTAAATTTAAAAGATTTAAGCAAAGCAAGTGTAAAATTCAATGCAATACAAAGAACGAATGAATGACTTTGCTTTGGCAGCGCAAAGATGAACCTGGATGAAGAAGAAGTGATGAGAAGAAGTGAGTGCAAATTTACTCCTGGCATCTGCATGTCTCGTGGTGGGTGAGTACACAGAGATTCTTTCCTTTTCCGCCTTTTTAATTTAACTTTTAGTCAATGCATATGCACGTAAATACTCTTTTAATTAAGCTTAAAGTCATAACGGGTCTCATTAAAGTTAGTACAAAAAAAGAGGATAAAACCATTCACTGTCACTAAAGCTGTGACAGTCTGTAAGAAAACACACAAAAATGAATTACTTAAAAACTACAATTAATCAGACAGTATCTGCTGCAAGAGTCCCTTCAATAGATGACTGAAAGGCTGAACTGTACTGCACGTTTCTGACCAGCAGGGCTCGCTGTTCAGACACAGTTGCAGGCATTTCCTGTTAAAAGCTTCAACCTAAAGCTCAGGAGGGAGAGCAGAGTTTCCCACAAATCAGAGGATCAGTGATCAGCCCGATCAGTCGGGCTACTGAAGCTACTGAACCTGTGTGTGTGTGTGTGTGTGTGTGTGTGTGTGTGTGTGTGTGTGTGTGTGTGTGTGTGTGTGTGTGGAGGATTTTAAAGCGCTTTGAGTGGTGGAAAGACGAGAGAAGTGCTTTATGAGTTTTAGTCCATTTACCATTTACTGTCTGATTCAATCAGTGGAGGGAACTGCTTTCATCGGGATGTGACTTGTTCTTTACTGTCTTTGTTCTGTTTGATTTGAGTTTAAGCCAGCAGAAGTTTTACTGCATCGCTCTGCTCATTCGTGTTGCGTTAAACAGCGCAGGGTGTGGATATTTTTAGCATCCCTCCCCCGTCATTTGTTGCCCGTCTTTGCTGATGGACACAGTTGTTCCTTGCAACAGAGAGCTTTGATTATAGTGGGACCACCTGCTGTCTTCTTGTTGTGCTCTGGCATGTTTAAGTCCGGATGAACCAGGCGTTGCTCACTCTCACAGGCATCAGGATTTTTTTTTGGGTCCTCTGAGGCCACAATTAACCTTTGCAGCTACAGGAGATTCATATTACTGACATGTAGCCCCCCTCCCCATCCTGTGGAGATAAGATGTTGTCTGCCACATGCATGTACAGACAGACAACAGCAACGTCTAAGAACTTCATCATGCAACACGTTTAAATGGGATTTTTCAGAGCACCTGTCCCTCCCCGTCAGTTATCTCGGCATCTAAAAAAACGTAGTCCTCTTTCCGCCGATAACTCAAGACTCGGGAGCATAAATTCTCCACATCAACGTTTTAAAACGCTGCGGCGTGGGAGCAATTACGCTTTAATCCACTCAGCGCTGAAAGCAGAAAGACCTCCAATAGCAAGAATGTTTTAATTACATTCCAAAGTGGAGACGAGGCCCGAGGCAGCGAAGCTCGTCCTGCACGTCATTGTTCTTACTGGAGGCCTTTTGTGGCGCTTCGTGTCGATGCTCCTTACAAAAATAACTGTAGACATTTACCAGCACTTAAAACGCACTGGCTGACTGTACAAAGTGCTTCACAGAAGACAGAAGAGACGGATAGATGAACTATAAGCTTCCATTTATTCATGTATGAGTGTAAATATAATACAGCTCATTCATCTTTACATTATTACAGCATAAATAATACTTGGTTTGTTAAGGCTGCGGAGCACAGGATATTCACGTTAATGGCTCATTTTGGAAAATGTGACAGCTGTAACTTCCTGTCATTAAGATCTTAACCGGCTCTGACGTGCTTAAAAGATCGCAGTGTGCTTTGTTAATGGAAGTCTTTGAACACCACATGCTTTTCCACGATGGCTTTTAAACTGCTTGTGTGTGTCAGAGGAGGGGTGGTCGAACTTTTTTGAAAAATGTAAGGAGTCACTGGTCAAACAATACTTAATGCCTTATTTTCAACCAGTTGCACAGCAAAAAAATAATATATGTGCCATATATGAACTATTTGCTATCAGAATAACTACGAATTTATCTATCTGCTGCTCTTAAAATGTAAAAAAATCTATATTTTTATATTAATACAGTGCATGGCCCACTTACAATACTATTACAACAAGACAGGCATCATTTCACAAAATTTCAACATAAAACAAAATAAAAGCTTGTGTATAATATAAAAACAGGAGCGTGCATCCAACCACAGACCATTTAAAAGTAGGGAGTGGGCCACAGTTGGCACTTGGGCCTTAGTTTAGACAACCCTGGATTAGCGAAGTCGCCAAATTGCAGTTTAATTGTAAAAATCTGGATGAGTTGTGGAACATTTTTCTGCCTTCACATTTACCAGCCGCAGTTAAAGTGTGGATGCTGTTTGTTCAGGATGACGCCGTGCCGGAGAGCAAAAGAAGCATGCGCGCGCATCTGTTGTGTCTCTGAAATAGTCTCTCATCCCGTCCTTACAAAGGAATGAGGAGTGCTGCGGGGTCAGAGTGGAGAGCGGGGGAGGAGGAGGAGGAGTGGGGGGTCTACAGGGGATGAGTGTGAGTGGCTGACAAGACTTTGGTGAGGAAATAAATAGACTGTTCCATCTGTCTCAAAATCCGCCCTGCCGCTGACCCACACTCTGGAGGCTTCGTGGTCACATGGTGCAGGCGAAACCCTTAAAAACCCCTCCGAGCTCCACGCCCGAGACCCCGGCCGCCACTCGTTCACAAGACACCAGCTGGTCTGGTTCGTCCTGCTCTCCTCTTTCTTAGAAAGCCTCCAAGGTACCACCATGTCAGACAGTGAGGACATTGTGGAGGAGTACGAGGAGCAGGAGGAGGAAGAAGAAGAAGAAGAAGGAGAAGAAGAGGTAGAGGAGGAGGAGGAGGAGGAGGTAGAAGAAGTCGAGGAAGAGGAGCAGAACAGCGGCGAGGCAGAGAAGAAAGAGGAGAACGAGCACGAGGAGGAGTCCAAGCCGCGGCACAAGACGACCTACGTGCCCAACATCGCCCCTCCGAAGCTCCCCGACGGCGAGAAGGTGGATTTCGACGACCTGCACCGCAAGAGGGTGGAGAAGGACTTCAACGACCTGCAGGCCCTGATCGAGTCACACTTCTCCACCCGCCAGAAGGAGGAGGAGGAGCTGGTGGCCCTGCGCAACCGCATCGAGCGCCGGCGGTCGGACAGGGCGGAGCAGCAGCGCGTCCGGGCCGAGCAGGAGCGCGAGCGGCAGGCGCGGCTGGCCGAGGAGAGGGCGAGGCGCGAGGAGGAGGCCGCCAAGCTGCGCGCCGAGGAGGAGGCCAAGAAGAAGAAGATCTTCACCAACAAGTCCTTCGGCGGCTACCTGCAGAAGGTGGACCAGAAGAAGGGCAAGAAGCTGACAGCGCGCGAGGAGAAGAAGAAGGCCCTGCTGGAGCGCAAGAAGCCGCTCAACATCGACCACCTCAACCAGGAGAAGCTGGCGGAGAAGGCGCAGGATCTCTGGCAGTGGCTCCACCAGCTGCACGCCGAGAAGTTCGAGCTGGGCGAGAAGCTCAAGAGGCAGAAGTACGACATCTACGTGCTCCGCAACCGAGTCAGCGACCACCAGAGGGGCTCCAAGGCGTCCAAGACCTCCCGCGGGGCCAAAGGCAAGTCCGGCTCCTGGAAGTGAGGGCTGCCCCGTCACGACTGGACTATTTCAGCTCCCACCTGTATGATAAAAGCTCTCCCAGGGATTGTGTGTGGATTTGAAACTGAAGTGATGAAGTTAATCGAACCTTGAATGATGTATAAATGTGTGATTTTGTCTCTATGATGTTCACGAATGTGTTCACAAGCTGCTGAAGATTTTATTAAACCCGACCGGACGTGTGGTGCTTTAATTATTTCACTCCTCCACTCGAATGTCCTTGAATGGTTGTTTTATTTTCTCATGTGCAGTTGTTGAGGCTTTGTTTTATGGGCCCATAAACGTCCTATAGGATACTCTGAAAGTCGAGATCGAGAGTTTAAAAGTCTTCAGCTGATAAGCCTCAATTCAATTTGTTTGCAATAAATCAGGACACATTTTAACAACCTTTAGTTAAGTGATGTTATTTTCATACTTAAAGAGTCATTTTGTCACAGGCGGTTGTGTTCAGATGCAACAGGTGTCTCACAGCTGACTTTTAAGGAGCTAATTTAGTCCGTGAGGATCAGGACCGGCAGTGTAAGCCTGCAGCCTTTTTAGCAAAAAGACCCAACTGCTGAGTGAGAGGTCGAGGGGGGGGGGGGGCTGGGGGGTGCTGGAGAGCAAAAGAAGCATGCGCGCGCATCTGTTGTGTCTCTGAAATAGTCTCTCATCGCGAATAACAGTGCGATAATTAATCAGATCAAGTGTAAAATCCCATTCATTATTTTGAAAAATCTATCTAAAATATACTTTTCTTTTTTCTTCATCAAGAGGTTTATGTAGCAAACAGGTCACAAGAAATGCTAGTGAACACAATTTTCCAGATCAATTTATCTTATCAACATTAACATGAAATCGTTCTTTTGACTTTTAAACGTTGACAGTATATAAACCCCACCCTCACAAGTTCTTTAAGTTTTATCAGATCATTCTAACCAAACCTAAGTATAGATCACAACTCTCATTTCTGGCATCAAAATGATCTTAATCATTACATCTGAGTTTTGACATCATATAGTTATAAACTTAATAAATGCAAAAATGCCTTGAAAATAACAGTATTTGTTATAAAAATCCACATTATATGTAGATTAAGTCCAATTTCATTACTGAAAATCTTAAATGAATGATCTGAACTGCTTTAAGGTCACATGAGTGTACGGCAGTGACACATTTTACCCACCAGGTGGCACTACAGCTCCAGCCTGTCTCCAACAGCTTTTAACACACACACACACACACACACACACACACACACACACACACACACATAAGTACATAACAAAATGTTGGACTCGTGCAATGCATCATTTTTTTTTAATTATATATTCAACTCATTCAACCACGTTTTCATACATAAGTGCTTATATGTAATGTGAAACTATTTCGAAAGGCTTTGTATCCACTATTACGTTGAGTGGGCTGTTTGGCCAATTTACTATTTTTCAGTGCACAGCAGGGACGCCACCCTCTTCACCACCAGCAGGCCGGTGAACTGCTGAGAATATAGCAGGCCGACGTGCGGGGAATTTTCTCCCCCCACCCCCCTTGAGGGTTTTTGATTGTCGGCCTTGGACTGTCGATGCCATGCTGCTGTTTTGCTCTCATGGCCGCGACAAACCATTAAAGCCCTCCAGACGCTGCAGCATGCCAACAGGTTGCCATAGAGACTGGGGGAGAGGCCGTTGATACAACCGGGTCCTTGTAAACCCCCCCTACCTCCATCTCCACCCCCCCTCTGGCATCAGCACGCCCACTTGCACATGCACAACGCCGCTTTGGCTTTCAGGTGTGTGTGTGTGTGTGTGTGTGTGTGATGTGGGGGCAGGGGGTCTGTATTGATGATGCAGTGAAGGATGCCTGACTCGACAGCGTCTGGACATACCGCTGCATCAATCGACTACCCATGCTGCACCAGGGGGGGGGGGGGACGGACAAGATGTTCCCCAGAGTCTGCTGCTGAACTTGATTTTGCTGACAAGTTGTTGCAGGATTCAGGTCTGAAACCGAGCGTGTCACAGTGTGTTTGTGAGTGTGTGTGTGCAGCAGGAACAGCAGCTGCAGGCCCATCGGGGGGGCGTTGTCTCCTCATTAGTACCCAGCAGAGACTAGAGGATAATGTAAGCGCTGCATGATGGACAGTCCCCGGGACACACTTTCAACTCAGACCAGGAACTTGTTACCTGATTCAGTCGCACCATTTTTGTATTTCAATTAGAGAAAACTGCAGATTAATTATGAATCAAGTTACTTTGCATCTGTTTTTCTTTTTAATTCTCATTTTATTTTCCCACCACTGCAAATGTTCTTCAGTTTGAGTGAAATAAGACGTCAGAGCTCCGAGTTCGTCTGAATTACTGACAGATGATGAACATTTTAACAAGCGAGACGCTCGAGGAGAAGATTGAAGAGTCCTGTCAGCTTGTTTTCGGCATCATGATGCTTTTCCTGTTTAGACATTAATCATTTTAAGATGTAAACACACAACAAATATTCAGTGTGTGTACTTGAATTTGGCTGCAGTAATATCAGTATTACTGTTACCTCATTGTGATGATTTAAATTTTAAAGCTGGGAAAAGCATACAAAAACAGTGTCTTTTATGATAGTTTCAGTGTAATTTAAGCTATTTGTGCATTTTTACATCCAAAAATCCTGATTGTATGACATTTTTAAAGCTCCAGTAAGATATTTTCTTCTATAAAAACAGAGGATTCAATGATTTATGTGAGGTGGATTGCTTATAATGACGATGCCACACACAATTATTACCCAACGCCACAGATCTGCTGAGCGTTTTAGCCTCAAATAGTTTCTTGTTTCACTTTTAGCACCCACAGAAACAGACTTAAGAGCTTCAGTGACACAGCACCAAACAAAATGAATCATTTTAGCGACGAGCAGTCAAAAAGCCTGATATCTTTCCCAGAAGTTGAAACAAGCTTAAATTGAGATATAGATTGGATAAAGTGTCATCAGGTGTATTACACAAAGTGACTTCTGTTTAAAGCATCCATGTGTTTTCCAGATTGTTGAGAAGATTTTCTGACCCCAAGTGGCCAAAACACTCCCTAAAATACTGCGTCTACATTATTTATCTTAAGTCCTCAAACACAAAACAGTGTTTGCATGAGGTTTTAGTGCGTCCAGCTTGTAAAGATTCAAGATATTTGCCGGGAAAACCTGGTTAAGATCATATAAAAGTAATTTATTTTGCTGTTCAACAGGTGGTTTGAGCAGGGAAACATCTCGCTTTTTCCTCGAAGGGATGTTGCTCCTCTAAAAAGAATCAGAGTTTCTTTGTATTACAGAAGAAACAACTGAGACTTCTCAGTCATGAAGGAAGAAAAAGAAAGATGTTTTTTTAAGCTCATTTTTCATCTGTGTTTTAATTAGTTGATTCTCAGGCAACAGAGGCATAATCACAAAAATAGCTCTTGTATGAACACATATAAGACCTGAAAATAAACAACAGCTGGTCGGGCCGACGGCCTGCATGTAAATGTAGCTTTGGAGGAACAAAACCATGAAGAGATGGCTTCCTTGATTCAGTCATAATGTCTAAATGCCCCGTATGTGTGCCTCAGTGTGTATTTAACTCCACAGTATCCGGCGTAATGGCTGTCAGGAGTCCGCGTGATGCACTCGCTCACGGTTCCTTTTAATTATTCACTATTTTCTTTAATGAGAATTAAATTAGATTATGCCTGTTGGTGAGCACCATGAGAGACAAAAACACATTTTCTTACTCATTCGCCTTCGCTTTGTGATACAGCAAACCCACCCCCGTCTGCTCCAGGGTTTTCCATTTTTAGTGAAGTCTAAATATTTCTGTTTTTCTCTGGTTTTGGTGCAAAGAGGCGTTTTGACTGAAAAAGGAAAATATCTGTTTTATCAAATGATGAAAGTGGTGAACTTCCAACAAATGAGCAACAATAGTCTGTCACATTATCTCAGCTTTTATTGCAGAAAGTCAGGCAGGCAGTTTTTCTGAAATAGTTCCCTCGTCGATCAGCAGAGACAGCAGAGCGGAGGTTCGTTCTTCTGGGTAGAAATTCAGGGATAAATGTTGCAGAGGAGGAGAAAATATATACATGTATTTCTCATATAATTACAACCTACAGTCATCTAGAAAGGCTCTAACATCTAATCTTTTGAACAGTGGTGGAAAGTACATTTACTCAAATATAATACTTAACCTTAACACTTTTTTGCATTTTGACATTTAAAAATGTACATTTAAAGATGACCACAGACATTACATTATCTTTTATTTTCGAGTTGCGTTTTTCGCCCTCTGATGAGTGGACGTCTATCAAATCCTGATGGAAATATCTGGATCTAAAGCTGCTCAAAGCTCCATTATGTTCATCAGCTTGTCTTCATCTGTGCATGGTTTGATTTTTATCCACACAGATAAACAACGAGCTCAAACTTCTGCTCCTTCTACTTTCTGAATTTCCTCCACTGGCTGGATTCAAAGCGGCACATTAATCACTTCACTGAAGTAGTCAGCGTATTACATTTAATATTATTAATTAAGCAGAGAATTGAGTACTTGAGTAATAATCACGATTTAACCCGAGAGATGGAGGGTTTTTCCACGCAGCGCCTTATTAGACGAGGAAGTGAGGGTTTTTTTTTATACCTTTGTCTGACAGGTGGTTTCTTTACAGCAAACAGACATCAATGTGCAGTCCTGTTATAAACACACACACACACACACACTGAGGCTCTCTGGATGCCTTTAGCCTGTGGATAAATTAGCCTGCCCCGGAGACGGAGCCGTTTGGGCTTATCTCCAACCTCCTCCAAATTGAGGTGGGAGTTGGTAGCATCCAGAGGTATAAAAGAGATTTAGCCTATCCGACAGGGCATTAATCTCTGCACCTCCTCAGCATCCTGCAAGGTTTTCAACCCCCCGATCCCTGCGGCCATGTAAAGGCTCGCCGTGCATCCCATCATTCGGAGAGCGACTTCATGAGTATGTAGCTTTAGTGTATGTGTGTCTGTGGTGGAGCGCAGCCATTAGTCTCATCCAGAAATAGTAACTCAGGATCTTTAATTGGTGCTTAAACGGACCCTCGTAAGCTGAAACTGGACTGAGGTTCTGACCTCTGCTGCTGCTTAATTAAAAATATTGATTTGGCTGTTTTATGACAAATTGGCAATACTTTGTGAAGAAGATTGGTGAAATTTTTTTCACCAGAGGTATTAGTTTTTTGTTTTTTTTTTGCATTCACTTTATTTTTCCCAGGGGGAGATCACACTGCAGAGGTTGTTAAAAACATGAATTTCATGAATCAATACATGTATCCAATCCAAACGAATAGCTGATATTCAGACTAGAGATGTGACACCTCCATGTGGGGGTGAAAACTGTGCTTTTCCTTTACTTTTCCTTCTGACCGAGCATAATTCAGATGGCTTTCTGTTGCACCTGCTGCCGACAACATGAAGATATTATTTTATTTTTCTTTCTTTAGCTGAATTCGAGTTGCTCCCCTCTTGGTGAAGAAGTCACGTTGCAGCAGGAAGTGAAACTGAGGGAACATGTAAACAAACGTTGATTGAAACACTACCGCTTTTGGCCACAGGGACTGCCAAAATCAACACAACATAAAAAGTTCAGACTTTTTAAATTATTTCATAATTCTCTTTACATGAAAAAATAATCAGTCCTCACAGAAAAGACTTTTTTTGTACTATCGTGACAAAAAACATTGTTCAAGTGAGTGTTTTTCAACCTTTTTGTCTGTCCGTGTGGAAGCTGGGAGCACTTTGAACAGTTTTCACTTTTTGTCTTCCTGTCTGGAAAGAAAAAAAAAAAACTGTAGATCTAAGAATAAAGTTTCAAGGCTGGTGTCAGTGCCAAATCCCAAAAGCCCTTAACTCAACTTTTCACAAAAATACAGATGAAAAACAAAACAAAACAATATCCTGGCAGATTGCTCACATCCTTTTTTTTGGTCATCTTGAGCTTTTGAGCTCTAGAAGGCGCTAAAGAGCGCTAAAAAGTCTTTTATCCCAGTTTTCATTAATATACTCAAAAGTAAGTGATGAAGCTTGAGCCACAGACTTTGACATGAACTGTTTTTAATGAGTAATATGTAATGTGTTTCTTTTATTAGCAATTTGGCAGTTTCTTGTGTTTGGTGAGCACATTTCCACCATCGATTTTAAAAATAAACATGATAAATGTTCAATCAGATTGTACGTTTTTTTCTAATTTCCCACCTGGACAGTCATCTTGCGGCCTTTGTCAGGGTCCTGACCCCCTGGGTTGAGAACCACGTCGTCCTCTGACCTTTGAACACGGCTGGTGCAGGCGATTGTTGCGGCCTGACAGAAAGGGCAGGTCCCGCTGTCTTTGAATGAAGCAGTTTTAATGTCACCATAAAGCTGATGAAGCAGTGAGGCGCACCGGCTTCATGCTTTCACAGCTCATTTAAAGTCACATCCAGGACGAGATAATAAAGCCACGATGCCTCAGAGAGAATCGCTGAACGGAGTTGATGCTCTCAGTTCGTGTGCGTGGAAATGCAGATGTATTGAACTTTAAATTGCTTCGCTTCTGTCGGATCTACAGGCTGAGTCATCTTGTGTGTGTGTGGTGTGTTTCGCCATGTGTCGCGGGGAAACACTATAAATATAAACCCATGCGGTTACCTAACAGAGCGCAGCCCACGAACACACTGTAAGGACGCAGGTCAAAACTATGACTCATCCCCCGACTGCGCTCAGGCTGTTCATTCATGGAAAAAAACTACTCAGATACGACGCCGACATCACACATCTGCCGGCCGCTCGTCAGCACCCGACTTTTCAGGCCGAGACACGCCGGCAGAGTTCGTGATGTGACGTCTGCACGAGAGCTTTGGGGCCGTTGAAATTGACACGACGCCAGAATTTATTTAGAGGTGTTAAGAGAGTCCAGAGCAGAGTGTCAGTATCAGGCCAGTTAATGGACAAGCAACACTTTTACAGAGAAAATGCTCAATCTTTGACTGAATGTACTGTAAAAGTGCAGGGATGAAGGAGGTAGTAGAGCTGGGAAACAGCAGCTTATATTTCAGGGGAAGATGTGGTTTTAAATTTAAACCGAAAGCAGGAAATGAAGCTGGATTAAATCTTTTAATTAAAGCTCTTATTTTGTAGTAGTTTATTGATTTAAGCGGGGTCATGCAGCTCTAATGTGGGACTTTTGGAGTGGATTTGTCTTAAAGTGTTTACAGCTGCAGTAATTATTCAGTTTGGTATCTCATGCTGCTCCACTGATAACAAACGTTAGCTACAGGATGGATCGCTGCAAAACTTCTGAACACAGGATGAATTTTAACTTCTCTTTCTAGAGTTTGCATCCAGCGCCATCTAGCAGCGTGACGTCCTCAAATGTCTTTTTTTTGGCTACAACCCAAAGATATTCAGTTTAGGACCAAAGAAGTGATAAAAATTCACATCTGAGAGGCTCAAATCAAATTATTTTGACGCTTTTGCTTAAAAATGACTCAAAACGGTTAATCAGTCATCAAAATAGTTGGTGATAGATAATAGCTTCGAACTACTGTCATCAATTAATCGACCAGTTGTTTCAGCTTTACTTTAAACACAGTTTATCTTTCTCTATATTTGTATTACTATGAATCTACATTGTGGAGCGTTTTGATTTAGGGAAAGTGTCTGCAGTGTCTTTAAAAGTTACTTTCAGATTACGAGCATGCCAGTGATTCATTTGCAGAATCGACCACCTGAAGACATTTTTTTTTTTCTGTGTTTGTTCATCGGCGTGAAAGGACAGTTTGTGCAGGACATCTGACGTCTGTATCTGCAGTCACACGTTTTCATGCCCCGGCCCACCTGTTTCCATTTGGACGTCAGTTCGTGTCTCCGGTTATGAATCGCCACGCGCGGTGAGCCGTACCTGTGACGGAACGAGCGGCGTCTGATAAACGGCCGCATTTAGATTCAAGCTCACATCCTCTGCTGCGTCTCTCGGGGTGATTCATGCCGACTCCTCCACCTCTGCTCGTCGTGTAAATCAGCAGAGCAGCTGGAGTGGCCCTTTCTGAAAACCGACCCCTCTCCTCCCAACCTGTTATTACCACGTCTTCCCGTCACTGCGGCGGCGCTGATGACGGTGCCGCTGCTCACACCTGTTGGACCGACACTGAAGCTTCTCGTGTCTCTTCGCACGATGTCTTAATTACCACTCTAATTGTGAAACGGGGCTAAATACGAGTCAAACGGAGCAGCAGTGATGCTCAAACAGCAGAGAAAATCCTTAAAGAGACGTTAAAAAGTCGTCATCTTAGGGAGGTTTATTTTAGTTATTAAGGGTCACATAATCTCACAGGTTCTTGTTGGTGTCTTTCGTAAATACAGGTGATTTTTTTTCCCAACATAACACCTGCAAAAGTCAGATAAGGTGGATTCTGTGGTCCCTCCTCAACTGTGCACAAATAGCAAAGTCTCTGAGGTGTAATTTGTTCATTGATCCCACAAACTGTGGTGGCAGTTGTCGGGCAAACAATAGGAAGCAGACTTTATGGAGAAAACAATGACATTCGTCTGGGCACATACCTAAATATTTTTCAGATGAGTTGAATTGAACGTGGACACTGGAGACAAATCACTCCGTCATCAGGAGGATCAACGCCAGCTAACATTACGACGCTCCCTAAAGGCCTCCTGTTAGATCTGTTTGTGTAGAGATGTCGTCTATTTTCTCCAAAGATGATGTTAAGTGACAATGTCAGGCTTGGATAGACTCCTAGTTGACTCATCAGGACACAAAATGCTTTAGAATTTTTTTTTTTTTTGATAAATACAGGTTAATGCATAAAAACTTATGGAAAAAGATGACTACAACTTCCAAGGTGCATTTCAGCAAGTTTAAAATTCTGTTCCATGTGCCACTAATCAATGGAAGCATTAAGACAACTAACATCATCATATACAACTCAAATAGCAGGCCTGTGGGTGTTATAGCATTCAAGTTAAAATAATTCAAAATGGTGGCCATAATGTTCATCTGATTTTATTCCAACTTGTCTTCTTGAAGCAGCAGCTAACTCTGTCTCTATAATATTATAGTAATAGTATAATATTCTCCTTAAACGTTCAGTTTTTCTTTAAATAACATACGAATCGAGTAATTGCAGCTCTCTCACTTCAGGCTCATCCTGAATGCCACGATTAAAAGCTTCACACTTTAAGGTCCACAGGTTTCCCCGCTGGTCTGAGTATGAGTCCACGTCATGCTTATTCATGAGCTGGACATCTCTGTCAAGACAAATCAATCGAAGGACGAAGAGTAATGAGGGAGGATTCCTGCGCTCTTACCCATGGGGTATAACGTCTATTTATAGCCACCTACATCAATACGTTTCTCCTCCGAGTCACCTCCGCCTGATTCTTCATGAAGCGAGCTTTGCAAAGTCTCATGATGGTGGCGACGACACGCATGCCAGCGGTTTTGGTGTCTTGATGTTTTAAACGTCCGAACAGGCTGTACTTTTTTTTAAATTCTTCAAGACGCTGCCTGATTAAAATTCAACCCCAGCGAAACGTCTCCAAACACCTGACGAGCTCGAGCGAGATCAAATAACAGTTTTTGTCTTTGATCCCGTCGCTAAAGAGCCCTCTGGGTAAAATTAAAAAAAAACACATAACTTGTCAACTCTTGTGTGTTGTTCGCCCTCCGGGGTGCAGACGAGCTTCCCACACTCGAATCAGGAAGCGACTGTGAGGCGACTCTCTGCAGACGCTCCTGGATGTCAGCGGAGGGATTTTACATTCGCTCCATGACGATGACCTATCGAGATAATACTGCGGGACACTCGGGAACTGAATTGAAAATTAGCATCCCTGCGTCTTTGCAATAACCGTGCGTGGTTTGCATATTTGCTGGAAATCCTTTATACTTTGTTTTTTTTTTTACATTTCAATTAAATCCAGCTTCCACCAGATGCACTCTGAGCAGGGACACAGCCATGATTTTTTTTTTTTAATGGAGATACTCAGGGCCATAAAAAACGGCCGTTGGGCTGTAATGGGCGGTGGCATTACATAACTGTCTGTCCATTTACCCCCTTAACTGTAATTGTTCTTAGAATAGATCCGGCCCCTCGCTACCCTGCGATTAATGAGCTGACCTCTGACCCTCTGCGTCCAACTCACCCGAGGAAATCCGAGCTCTAATAAATCAGACATCACTGTGTGCACGCCGATGCCTCCTGCTGTGAGGTGTCACTGTGAAGGAAAGGTGGGAAATACAAGATCCATAATACCAGACGAAGTACGGTAACGCAGCTCGATCTAAATTATTTAGAAACTAAATATTTTGGTGAAATAAAAAGAAGAAAGGTTTCCTCAAAGTGACATCGTGGAGGCTCTTTGATGAGGGGGTGATGGGTAATTAAAGGTCTGACAAGGTGCCATTATTCAAAACCAGGCACGTCTTCAAAGAGTCGAATTTGAAAGAAACCCTCATCTTTATTTTACATCTGCTGTGCTGACAGTTTGAAAATGGGATGGGTAATGTCCCCCCAAAATGAATGACTAACCCTGCAGGTGCTCCGTCAGCCACGAGGCCGGTCCACCGTCTAAATCTCGACAGAACACCCGGCACGAATCTGCATTCAGGAAATGACAAAGCTTTAATCATATGCATCGCCACGTGGAGCTATTAGCCCCCACTAACCCAAGATACAACTGCGCTCTAAATATGGGTTTTAGTGTTCGGCGGGTGGGCATCTTTCATTGCCAGGGGAAACTAATGCAACACCCACCCCCTCTCCTTTTTTTTTTTTTTTGGTCGCTTTCCATCCAGTGCTGCGGATCAAAAGGAAGTTGTGCTGCGCGTCAGGCCGCACGAGAGATCAAAATGCTCTCTTCATGTTTCACCATCAAAGGGGAAGCATCCATTTATCTTGAAGGTCTTAAAAGCGTCTCGCAAACTCGGAGCCTTGCAGCCCTCAATGGAGTGGTTATCTAACATGTACTATTTGTTTTAGAGCGAGTGGCGGCTGCAGGGTCTCAGCCGGCCCTCGGTGACAAAAAACGAGTGTTTGGAGAACGACGAGTGCTGCTTTACTGTAACCGGTAAAAGTTCATCCCACCGCCGCCACGCGTGACGACTGAAATGAAACGCTGCTCTGCGTTCGCGTCGGAAAGCTAACAAGTCATGTTCTCCCTCTCTTCTGTTTCATTTCACGCCGTCAGAGCTCAGTCACAGTGATTATGCTGTTTTCTAAATGCAGACAACACTTCTTGCTCTCCACTCTGGTGAGAGGGAAAAGTTATTCTAATTATTGTCTTGACGACGTGCTGGGAAGCCACTATCTATCTGTCTATCTATCTATCTATCTATCTATCTATCTATCTATCTATCTATCTATCTATCTATCTATCCATGAGGCAGGTGTGGAGAGTTTAGAAAAGGTGACACACTATTGTCACTGCAATCTGGTGTGAATTCTCACCTCGCTTTATTTGTCCTCTTTTGACTGGAGGAGTGGTCTGTGTTTGTCCTCTGTGAGAAACCAAAGTAGGAAGGAACATCAGGGGAGATCTGATCTGTCGTGTTAAAGTTTACCAGGGAGTTGTATGTGTTTTCGTCTTGTTTTTCCCTCTCTTTCTCCTGTTTTTGTTTCTCTTGCTCTTGGAGGAGAGTAAACGCAGTGCATCTTATAAAACAACCTCCAGAAATGGCAGTGCTGAAAATTGCCTTGATAATCGATTGTATACTCGACTGCATCGATGCTGAATCAATCAACAAAACACCGCGATGCATCATAGAATTCATTGTTTCCCCCACTCCTACTTCTTCTTCTTCTTCTTATTGTTTAAGCTGCTAAGAAAAAAACCTACATTTTGTAATGTAAGAAGATAAAATGTGATCCATCCAATCCAGTTAACTAACATTTAGTTATTCAGTGTACTGTTTTTATAACTAATAAAGCTCTTCCCTTTTCTAGGAAGTTAGATTTCTCTTATTATTTTGTGGCCTT